>WAAB01022393.1:126737-238992 GCA_013389865.1 Piaya cayana
AAGAGGGAATGGCCTCAAGCTCTGCCAGGGGAGATTTGGGCTAGAGATTAGGAAAAAAAATTTCACAGAAAGGGTCATTGGGCATTGGAATAGGTTGCCCAGGGAGGTGGTTGATTCACCTTCCCTGGAGGTGTTTATGGCATGGGTGGACAAGGTGCTGAGGGGCATGGTTTAGTGTTTGATAGGAACGGTTGGACTCCATGATCTGGTGGGTCTCTTCCAACCTGGTTATTCTATGATTCTATAATTCTATGTTTTCTAGTTCTTGCTTTGTGTTCTTTGGCTTTGCCTGCAGCATGGGTTGTTACTGTTGGGAGAGACACCATAAATATTGAAACTATGGTGTCTGTTAACATCTTTAATAGCAGTAACAGCAATGACAATGAAGGCTTAAGAGTATTAATCTTGCATGTTTGTACTTGCCAGTCCATGCCTAGGTGCTGAATTGAACCTGAGTCAATTTGCAGAGTTCTCCTCCAAACTGCTTTTGTAACCCTTTCTCTTTACAAGTCTAGGCTGTGGTTACAGAAACAACTTAATCTGATTATTTTACGTAAATTCACAGCCAAAACATTGTTTGATTTTTAGTAAATGCCTGTGCAGATGTCACTCAAATATATCCACATTTGCTGTGTTGAAATGTACGTTAATGACCTTACAAGCTCACTGGGCTCACAACTGCTTCTGGCTTTACTCCAGTCTGTAGTGCTGCCAGAAAACCTGTTGTGTATGCAGCAGCTTCTGTGACTGAGACCAGACTACAGATCCTGAAACTCTGAGCCCAAAACCAGAAACATAGTTTTTATCAGCCCTACTGCTGAGGAGGTATGGTAAGTAGTGAGTCTACTAGGTAAAGGGGGTTTGTACTTATAGTTTATTGCTGTCCAGGCAAGGAGAGCTTTGAAAGCAAGGGCTTTTACTACTAAAATTTGTTATTATACAGAACAGCCTGTGTCTTGCTCATTTCTTGACTCCATATTGGAAACAACCAGTTTCGTAAACCAAGGTCTGTAGAGAATTGTAGGCATCATTTATAAAGGGCACTAGGTACAATAAAAATAGTGATATATACATACAGCACATATGTTTTTACATGAGTACAGCACCTTGTTGTTGGATTCAGATGTACCAGTATCACACAGGGCAAAAGAAGGGTCAATGAAAAATAGTGTTTTGAATTGAGATTTCAATTGTAAACCACAAGTTACATGAGTTTCCAATCAGTTAGCAATGACTTCACAGCAGGATATCAGCTATACCCGCTCTATATAATTCAGAGGGATGTACCTATTTGGTCTTCCAGGAGTTTCCTAATACCTGACTCCAGTGAACTATGTTCTGCACAGAAGCACCAATGGGAGTTTGTGTGGTATACACATCAATTCAGTTCTGAAAGGAAATGTTCAGTGAGTATTCTCTTCCTCCTTTCTATTCAGATGTACATCAAAAACATCTGCTACAACAGTGTCACGTATCAATAAACCAAATAGAAATTAGAGTGACATGATCGGAGACTCCTTCAGAGTTACTCAAAATGTGGTTAGCAGCAGCATTGAAAGAACAACTCTCAACCAGACTATTTTCCAGGATGGTTGAAAATCTAAAAGAATTTAACAGGTGGAAAGAATGTAAGAGAAAGTCAGCAGTTTAGACCCCCAAACTAGGTGTTTGTTTCAGGAGTCCGTAACAGATGTTATATGAGAGAGGATTGCTGTTAGATAGAACAGCAAAAGGAACTGCAACTGCCTGAGGAGTGCACAAGTATTTGAAATAAAACCACACCCTAGTCCTGCAGGGGTTTCTTAACTGTACTGCTGAGTGATCCTTTCTCTGAGAATAAGCTCTGAGGTGAAAATGCTGGAGCAGAACTTTGATGCCCAGGTGGCTTCGCCTGCAGCTGGACGTAGTGGTTGATAGGAATGGTTGGACTCGATGATCCTTTGTTTCTTTTCCAACCTGTTGATTCTGTGATAGCATGAGTTGCCCAAGTATTTCTTGACTCCCAGTGCCTACCAACTCTCTTAGGTCTCTCCTAGGTATCCTGTGCCTCTGAGCACAACCCTGATGGTCCAAATCTTGGAGGAGGAGGACAAGGAGGAAAAGGTGTGTTCCTTTCTCTGTTGCGAAGAGCTCCTGAAAACATGAAGCAAGCAGGTTTATTTCTTCTTCCATGGTGTGCCAGCATACTGATGATCTCCAGTGAAGCCAACAGTCATAGTATGAACCAGGAAATGGTGCCCTAGGTGAGGGCTTCTAGCATATTTAATAGCAGTGACAGGGCCAATGAAGAAAATAGTTTGATTTTTTGAGCCAGCTCTGACTTTGTTGAAAATGCAATGAAAGCTGAATAAAAAAAAACAAAGAGGAAACAAGAAAGTCATTATTTGTACATCAGAGTGTTTTCAGTATTTATAAATGCTTTTCTGCAATTTCAAACCTACAAGCAAGCAATCTTGTTAGCTGTTCAGAGGCTACAGTTCAGTCTACATTTCTGTGAAATCCTTCTCCTGCAGATATTACCAGTTTTTAGTTTTAGTTGTCTCTTCAGAGAGAAATTTCTTTCTATATTTTGCCTTTGTAGGTTTCTTTCAAACTCAGTTAAACATAAATGCATGCCTCTGATGTACATTCATGCATTTCATACATTGTTGAGAGGAGCTGTTGGTTTTCTTTCAGTCAATCCGGTTTTATATTTTCTTTATTTATGTGTCTGTGCTGTCCAAACTGGCCAGCTCCTCTTTCTGTCTTTCTGTACTATCATCTTCCTATTCTGTTTATTTTGCTCAGCTGACCAGCTGCTATTGGGCATACCCTTGCATCTTGGAAAAAAATTATTTGCACAGACCACAAGAATTTCCAATATAGTTCTAAGTGGTGAGACAGTAGCAAGGCATTTGGCTCATTATGAATTATTTTCTATATTATAAATTAAAAATACCTACTTGCTGAAAACAGCTTATCCTGTGTTTTTCACACCTGCAAAGAGTTAATTAAAACTCCAGGTACAGTCAGTATCTCAGCATCTTAAATCACACCTTCTCTTGTTTTTGTGAAACACTGGTCTTCTCTGTGTAACTTACCAATGATAGTACTTTTTCAATAGCCAATATGATACAACTTTTTATGTCCAATTTTCTCCGCAATTAAATTAATTGCTGCTGGAAGACTGAATTTTGCTGTCTCATCAAAACTTCAGGCAGCAGATTGGAAGGCACACATAAATTAAAATTCAGACTTTGAATTATTATTATTATTATTGTTGTTGTTGTTGTTGACTTGTCAGCAAAGAAACAGCATGAACCATTTAGTGAATCATTCAGATACTTTACATTCTGCATTTTTCTGGCACTGAATATGCAAGATGTTACTCAAGATTTTCTGGGGTATTTTCTCCCTTGACATCAACAGACTATAACTTCAGGAAGTCCCAGGTAGAATTCTAACTACCTACACAGAAGGAACAGGTGATACGGTAACAGACCTCCTTCCATGGAATCATTTTATATTATTTTGCATTAAAGAAAGGTTCCATTTTTAAAAGTTCATTAAGTGCAAAAATTATTTTAATTCTCTCCTTTTGTGATTTTTGTGTTACTGCATTACACAGACTCATGTAGACTGCCTCCAGAACTGAGGAATGTTTTGGAGATAATCTGTGCATGTTCCTCTGAGTTGCTCTGCTATTATACCTCTAGTCTGAAGAATCTTTTCTGACAGTAATTAAAATAGTGTCCATCAATATAAAAGCTCACATGTCTGTATAGGAGCACCTCAGCAAAAGCTAATGTAAAGAATGCTTTTTAAATGGTAGCATATGTAAATCCCTGATTTAGCCTGGTTAGATAAATATGTAAGGATATGCAATGGAGATGTCCTTCAATGGCTTCATCCACCTGAAAGCTCAGAATTCATCTTGATTGATGGAATAATTTTGATGTTTTCTGGACCAGCAATTATTTATGTTATTTCCCATTCAAACATCAAAGCCAGCACCAGCTAGCATGAAGCCCAACCTGTTGTTAGGTAGGATTGTGTTCCAGTTATTAGCATCGTGCAATAATCCCTGTTAGAGAAACACATCAGGTTTCAAAGCTGAAGAGCAAAGCCACAATTTATAAAATGTCTTCATTTTCTGGTATTTAATGGACAGTACTGTCCCGTATTTGACACTGAGATTTGCTCCAGCACCAACTTAAAGGGAAAAAACTAATCATAAGAACAAAACATCCCTTTCTGTAAAGAGAGAACTTCTAAGCTTCAGAAAAAAAATATGGAAAGATCTGCCCAACAACAGTGAAAACTAGCTTGGCACCCTCTGGTCATTGTTTGTATAGCTCAATCACATTATCTTGAGATTTGCAACATTGATATGAAGAATGAAGTTGTGGGATTGTTTGCAGAGGTTTCCTTTATCCAAAATATCAATCAGTCACTGATATTCACCAGGTGTAAGCAAACCTAAACCAAACTAGAATCTGTAACAACTTTCTCAAAACAGCCTGATTGGGCAGATTACAACCTTTAACCTATTTTTTTTTTTTTTACTTTTAGTCATCAACTCTTGTTATGAATGTATATGCTTCATATTATATAGTTTTTCTGCTATAAATAGGTGTGCCTAACATAAATTCCAGGCTATTTAGGGCAGCCAGAATGCTCAGCTAAAATTTCACTCAATTCTACAAGCTTTGGTGGATGTTTTCTAAATAGAAGGTATTTCTTTCCAGAATGTGCCCTGTCTAGGCTAATTTTGTCTCATACGAAAGAGCTGTACCTGGGTTTCTCTAATTCTATATACCATAAGGGATTCTGTTAACAGTAAAGATATAACTCGCTTCTGTCATCAGTTCATACTGCTTTCTGGGGTACCCTGTGTTAGTAATGGCCTCATTATAGAAGAGAAGATACAAATGTATTTGCTTGCAGAAGTCCATTTCATATTTTATGTGCATAAGATATTTGCAATGAAGAAGTATTAGAGTAGGTACAACTGGGGATTTAGTCCACATATGTTAGGCATCTGAATAAAACTACAACAAATTTCCTTCATTCTTTGTGTGATAGCCGGGATTTGACTATTCAGTTCAAATTGATTATAAAAAACCTGCATTATACTACTGCCATGCAATCACAAGACCTTGCATTCTGCTGTATTTAAGAATCACTGTAAGCTCATAACAGAATCTCAGGATTCCTAAAGCTGAGATGAGGAGCTGATTGGGTATATGCTCCTGATCTACTGCAATGCAAAGTGGAACCAGTATGTTTAGACCACCTTCAGAGAAATCCAGAGAGCTTCACAACTTCCCTTTTGTGAATAGCATATATGCAATGAGTACCACTGAAAGCTCGAATATATTATAGAAAAAACATGATCAGCCACTTGCATAGTCACAAGGAAAATCACTAGCACAGCCAGTCTTAAGCTCGGAAATAAATGTTATTTTGACCTTTAACAGTCAATTTGGTTTTTTTACAAAAGAAGATTGTTTCTTATAACTTGTACTCAGAGATTTACTCAGTGTAATTTGTTACAGAAAAGACAAGATTTTAACAAGTGTCTAAAGATCTAAACAAGCTTACTTGGTGAGAGCTGGCCTTCTGAAAAACTGGTCATATCTGACCTATGCCATTGAAAAAAAGGAGAGAACATAAGCCACTAGTGAGTCTTCTTTGCTGACACAATGCTGTTGTTCCAGATGGCCATTATGTCAGATAGCAAACTGGTAACTAGTATTTAAAAGAAAATTAATTCGGAGATTTACTAAGGAAAGGTGTTTGCCTTGATTTCTATCAAACATAAGATGTGCTGTTACAGGCGTAGACAGAAGAGGAGATAAGAGAATGCAGTAGAATATTGAATGATTAGAGAGGATGGGTAAAATCAAAGTATCTTATCTATCTTGTTATTCGTAATACCTAGAAACCCCTCTGCTGTGAGAAATCCATCCCTTCCAACCCCAGATCACCCTACCAAGCAACTTACAAAATTCAAAAATGCTTCGAGATCCACAGCTCTCTTCATTCTTCTGAGTTCTTTTGAGTAATTCCCTCAAAGAGATAGGTCACAGCTACAAACTGCAGTATCTTCTCTCTAGATAAAACAATATATTCATCTGCTCTGTGCTTGTAATCCAGATGTGTTCTATACTTTTCTGATGAGGAAAGTGCTTCCCGGTACTGAATGGAACTAGTTTCATACTCCCTACTTGTTAATTAAAAGGAACAAAGCTGACTTTAAACACCTACCTCGGGGTGTTTGGCAGCAGTCGGGATTCTCTGCTGAGGTTTGGGTGAGGATGTTGCCCTTAATCAGGACAACCCAAGGAAAGCAGCAAAACTTTGGGAGAAATGGTTTTCCTTTGTTCTTCTGAGAAGCAAGTCACTTTCATTACCATGTCATGCATGTGTTCCGTAGTTTAATTAGGTAACATTTTTGGCACACTCTGGCAAGCACTAGAGTTACTGGGAACTCCTAACTAAATCAGTCATTGTCACAGTGGAGTTTTCAAAGTGCAGACAACTAAGGCGTTGGATGGTTAACAGAAAAAACAAAGATAATTGAAAATAAACAAATTAAAATATTTATCATTTAATTAAGAACTCAGGAGCCAAAATAAAGTACTTATTTATAGTTGCCTAGCGTAACTTATACAAGCTGCTTAATGGCAAAATCTATCCACACTGTAGGATGAGAGTGGAGAAAGGAAAGCTTTGTTAAATATAATACTAGGTAGAGACTGAGTGCAGGCATGTTGAGTTTTGTTCAGGAAATGAGGAACAAAAAAACCAAAAAGAAAACCAGACTGCTTAGCTACACACTTAGCAATTCCACAGTCTATGAAGATCTGCATATTCCTAGCTCAAAGAAAATGCAGAATGCTTGAATTAGCAGTCTCTCTATGTCATACAAACTCCTGAAGACCATGTCTAAACTTGTTGTCCAGTTCCAAACTAGATTGAATTAGGCAACAAATTTACTGCATTTATGATTTTCCCAGTCAACAATACCTTGTAACTTTCCCCTCATATAATATGAACAGCTTATTTTTTCTTATTACAGAAAATTTACATTCTAACTTTCTTACAGTACATTCTGATATAATGTGTATCTTGAAAATACTTGGCTCCTTTTATAGTTAGAGGAATGGGCATTTTAAAAACTTCATTTTATTTAGTTTCGACCTCCTTTTTTTGGTTTAAAATCACTGCTATCTTATTCCCAAACTTAGGTTTTTTTCATGCCTCTCCAGTTATTCCAGAGTTATGTAAATTCAGGCTAGGTGTGTCATGCTACTCCTCTTCAGCCAAAAGGAGTCTTTCAAGTAGGAGCCATCCTTCTACCTATTTAAGTTACAAACAAAACAATATGACAAGAGATATACACAGTAACTGCTCAAGATGAGGTTTGATACCATCTTTTGGAGCTCCCAGAAATCCTTCAGAAGTCTTTGGTTGGAGACAGGTTAAGGCATTACCAACCATGTGCCAGAAATCATACGTTTGGCTGAGTGACTAAGGTGGCAGAAGAAGGGAAACTCAGTTCCTGGGCATTTGGAAGCAGTGCTGGGTCAGTGAAACAATCGTCATGCCCTGTTTTTTCCCCAATTATACAGCACCTTGACAGTAAGGATCTGTTTCTTTCCCACTCCTCATTCCTTCTGCTATCACTTCAGCCTTTCCCTAGGGTAGCACCAGAGAGAAATGACCCTTTTTATTCTCAAATCTTGTGCTTTTAATCTCCTTCACCACCAGAGCCATAATAAGGCTCTTCTTACTACAACAGCTTGCTGGATTTTGGATTTTTAAAGAGAATATCAGTCTCTGTGGAGTAGCTAAGCAGGATCAGGAATTTAAAAAACAAATATTCGTACATAGACCTTATCATACCTAGAGAAGTTGTCAACAAACCTGCTTCATTTTTCTGTTTTAGAAACAATGTGCCAATTCCAACATCTTATACTATGTGGAAGGAACTCTGACTCTCTGCTAATTCTGTAGATGATAGTGCACATATTTTTATTTTATCCTTTTAATACTCATGTTGCCATTCCATAATTGTACATTACTGCTGGAATGGTTTCAGGAGAAACCTTTCCTTTATTCATATTTCACCTCTAAAATGGGCATAGAATAAAGTGAATATTCCCTAAATGTAAAGTTATAAAGCTAGTATGCTTTTCCACAATCTCTGTGGATTTAGGATATAGGAATATTAAGGAATTACCATAACAGCCACTTGTCTTAGTGGTCTCAGGCATGCTGGGAGTGGGCCAATATGGACCAACAGCAAAAATCAGGTAGATTTGAATAGATTGTTAAGTTTTCAGGATAGAAACAAATATGTTCTTTCTGCAAACTCTTTGCTCTCCCCATTCTTTCTTGCTTCAGAAATTAAGCCTGGCTCTGGAAGTGACTTAAGAATGGAAGGTATTTGCCAGCAGCTGAATATAGCAGTTCTGCATGGATCAAATATGTCCTTTTGGCCTTTTCATCCAGCTAGCGTATGTATTTATCAAGAACATTTGGCTATTTTGAGTATGCAAAGGAGGACCTTTACAGGAAGGCTTTACTGAGAGACAGACTTGGTTTTGTGCAAGTTGTCAGCCATAAGTCTCCAAGGCAACACAAAGCAGCAAAAACAGAAGGAAGCCCTCCATGCACTCATGGCTTTAGAAGCATTTTGTGCCATAGTAGTGTAACCATTTTTTTCTTTATAGTAAGCAAAACACTGAGAACTAAGAACAGGGTCTAAAACTGTGTTCTCCATGGCATTCCTGGGACAATATCTGGTTTCTGGCAGTGTGGGTGCAACACCTGCCCTCTACCACCCCACCCCATGCTATTGCCCTGGCTGGAGCACTGTTGGCTCCCAGCACAGGCATGTCTGGAAGGTGAAGGCAGAATCCCAGTGTCCAGCAATGATGCCTACAACTCCAAACCGTGAAAATAGGCCTTCCACTGGAGCCCACACAGAAAGAGACATGTGCAAAAGCATAAAGTATTGATGAGAACAGGTGCCGCTTGCGTGAGAGATTCTCCTCAGCTGTCAGGCCTGCAAAAATATTCCTGGCACTCATTATTAAGGTAAGTGTCACGGGCTTTCCTGGAGGATTTCCAGGAAGTAGACTGAGTGGCACAGTATTCTTAAGCAATGAAGGTGTCAGCTCTGAGTTGGCACTTAAGTAATAATGAATCTTTTACATGACAAAGCTAAAGTAAGAAGTGTCCAAAGGAATGATTTGGGAGGTACAGAGAAGGCTGCATGCCAGTCTCTCTTGTTCACATTGCTGACACCATGTCTGGGAACGTGCCAGGCTCTGCTGCTATCCTGCCAGACCCTCAGTCACCCATAGAAGGGGCAGCTTGCAAACAAAAAGCTCAGCACCAGCCCTTCTGTTGAGTTATCTAAAGGAAACACAACTTCTGAAAACAGTAATAATTTCTACAGTTGCTCTTGTTTGATACCAAAGTTTGTGAAATGTATGCAAGCCAGGATTTCTTCACCTCTGAGGGTGGATGAAGTCTCTGTTGCAATTCATGAGCTTTGCATAATGGCTCATTGTTTTGTCCCATAACACACAGATAATTATTTTTATCCTACTGCTGGTTTTGTAGTGATGTATACAGCAATACTGCCTCACCCCCATATGAATCAATATTAATTATAAAAAAAAGAATTAATGTATCTGCATACAAATGTGGGAAGCTGAATTAAATACAGTTTATTTATGTTGCACTTGTTGCTAAATGAAAATCTTGGGAAAGCAAATCTTCTGGCAGAGGAACTGGAACCAAGATGAGCACTGAGCAGGAGTTAGTGGGAACCAGTCATTCCTGGAGAGAGTGTGCCATTAAGCACTGATAATCATGGAATGGGGCTGGGGTTGTGTCAGATGATTTGCTGAGGTCAGTTTTGTGTTGGCATCAGCAGGAGCTACCCAGCTGGTTTTAAAAATGGGTCAGAGGGTCTGTGGGCAGAGTGGCTTGTGCTTTTCCTAGAGCAAAGAAAGAAGTAATGGATTTGCTCTGAGACAGGAGGAGGCTGTTGGGGGGTTAGAGGTGGCATCATGAAACCTCCGTCCTCTATTCAAACTGGGATTTTTGCATACCCATAACTGGGTTGGGGCTAAGTTGGCTGCAGTGAGCAGCGAGCTGAGGTCATGGTTGGGCCCCAAGGTGGCTGGTAGCTGGGAATGCCAGCTCTCCCTGTGGACACATTTATCCTTGCCTGCTTTCTACTGAAAAAATATCTTTAATTATTAATTCCATTACTAATTATCTCAGTGCTGGCTTGTTGATATTTTCTTTTCATGCGTAAAAGCCAACTTCCCACCAACTTTTGTTAGATCAAGAGCTTGGACAATTGTAGCTCCGTTTTTCCAATTTTAAAGCACTTTTTTCTCTTTTTACCTCTTTACAATTAGGAATATGTTTTGAAATAGTGAAGGTACAGCTAACTTATAGATACCACCCTTTTGCTTTAAAAAGCAAATATACAGTTACAAATATAAATTACTGGTCTACTCTAGGCTTCAAAATTAATTTTCCTGCATTAAATACCCCTCCATCAAATAACAGAAAATTAAATAAAAGTAATTAAAAAATATTGAATTGCATTTAGGGCTTAGATTACTGCTTCATTCTTTTGCAAGGAGAATGGAACACAATAAAAGTTTTTTAACCTTAGCTATAGAAATGCAATTTTAACTGCAAGTCCGCATATCAAATAAAGTCTGTGTTTTTAATAAAAGTTTTCCCTTATAAAGACAAAATTTGTCTGCTGACTGCAAAGCTATATTTTTGAAAACCAAATGAAGAGCCTACACATTCTATTTTACTTAGGTCAACAGTATTTCATTCTCTTGCTATGTGATGGAAGTTTACTTCTGAAATGTTAATGCCAACACATAGTTTCACAGCACCACACCAAAATAGGACAGATTAAACCTTTCAAGATCTGATCCACTTGTCGGTTGCACTGAACATTTAAAGTTTCTCTGAAACAAGGGAATATTCTTTCTCTAAGCCAAGTAATGTCAGACAAGGGCGTAATTCTTACCATTACAAAGGAAATCCATGTCTTTTTTATGGTCAGGACATTCTCTTTGCTTTGGAAGTATTTTGTGAAGTGCCTTGAGGCAGAAATATCCCTTTGCAGGGTGGTCTCCTGGCAGTTTCATTCCTCTGGAGCAAGTAGCAATGAACTTCGGAAAAGCGGTGAATTCCCAAGGTCTTTGTGGGAGCACATGTCTCTCAGCAGGGCTGCCTTATGGCACGTTACTAGCAGGACTGTCAATCTGCAGCAGAGAGCTCCACTGAAAGAGGAGAAACAGATCTGAAAAGACAGTAATTTGCATTTTCTTTTGAAAGCTGACAGGAAAACTGGTCACCTCTTCAACTGCTCAACAAGTTGTGTGCAGTTATCCTCAGGCAGATTCCGCTCTGAGCCAGCAGAGAGGCATGCAGACATACCAACTCAACCTGGCTTTGAGAGCATCCCTTCTGGAGTCCATAACCTCTTGCAACATGGCCCGATCCCCAGATGGCAAAGCCAGGTTAGCATCTCTCTGCTGCATTCCCCAGCAGCAATGCAGCACTACTCAGTCAAATCACTGTGCACTTGTATCCATAGTCTTGCTCAGGTCATCCTGGCATCTTGAAATAACTGGTGTCTGGGTCTAGTGAGTAGAACAGTGAACCATTCATCAGTGTGGTGTAATGTAATTCTCCTCAAGTCATTTTGACCTCTAAGGTATTTGTTTCTTTCCCATTGTCCAGTTGGCACATCCAGATATGCTGATTTTGTGCGTGGACTGTATTGCCTGAACAGTGTCTAAGGAATATTTCAGTTTAGGCTGCATTCCTGTTAGTCTCAGTGAATATTCAGATAGGTGAATGTAAATCATGTCTGTTTCCTGATCCTTAGATGTAGCAACACTGTGTTCCTGTCAGTTTGTACCTTATAGCTGATTTCAAGCTCCTGTTCAATATTTCCAATGATTGGGGTAGTGATCTTGCACTTCTTCCTCTTCTAATCTCCTAATCATGCCGCAATCTTTACTGGCCAGGACATATGTAGTCTTTCTCTTCTACTTGGTCATGTTTTGGGTTTTGGGTTTTTTTTTCCTGAAACACACAAACCTTAATTATTTTGCAGTCAGTTTTCACTTGTCAGTGAAAACTGGCCACAGGGATCAACATTTACTGGGGACAACGTACACAGGCACACAGACAGAATAATCTCCTGAGCATTGTTCCCTTAGAAAGGCAGATAAACCATCCTCCTTTAGCCATTTGACTAAAACCACAGTATGGCTCTATACAGTTTCTGGATTGCTCTTGTCTTCATGTCTTGAAAGTGATTGTTCCACTGCAAAATTAATTCATTTTTAGACTATTATGAATTTCAAATTATAAAGACAAGTACAATTACTTTGCATAAATGAGTTATTCTGATATTATAGACCCTCTGATGTTACAGACTCACCCTGGGCAATATGCACTGTAAAACTTTCATGTAGTGCATATACTGGATACCTGCCTTTTTAATTTCATAAGAAAGCATTTGTTTTCCAGAGAAGGCACCAGCTTAGGGAGCACCCTGAAGTTATTGTGGTTGCTTTCTGCACAGCTGTGTGTGGCTCAGTTTCAACAAGCAAGGAAGTGAAGTTAGACGTGTTCAGAGAAAACCCCATAAGACTCACCTAAAAATGGAAGGGAGGTCCCTGTCTCCAGGGGGCAAGTATACTGAAGATGCATTATCGTTTTGCATAGTGTGAATTCTCACCTGGCATGTTCAGCATCTTGGAGGTTTTCCATATTGTACAAAAGTATAATATATCATCATGTCATGTCCTTGTCACATCTTATGAACTAGTACAGAACACTGAGGAGGGCCGTTGGGATGATCTGTGGAACCAGGTTCCCTTCTCCACCACTGCTCAGTAGATCCCTCATAAGATGCCTTCTCCACACAAGATGACTTACCCATGTGCAATGCCTTCCCCACACTCTTTGCTGCCACAGGCGCCAAGGATGGGAAGCAGCATCAGGGTCAGGTCAGTTCTGAGTGACCAGTAGCCTGTAATTTTCATTTGGCACTGCAGAGAATTACAGCTTTGGAGTTTATTTATTAGAAATTAAAATCAAGGCCAGAGCTAGATAATTGCTTATTGCAAACTAGCTTCTCTATGTGGTACATTAGCTGTCAACTGCTAGTAGGTGAAAGCATAAATACAGGGTGTCTGTGCATGCAGGTTGTACACACGCAACCCTCTACTCACAATGGCTATTTTTTTCCCCTAAATGACAACTCATCTCAGAGTAAATGGGAAACCAACTTTTCAATAAAATCTCTGTTAATTTATGATATTTTTACACCATTATAATTTACATAATGGCTTCTCAGAGCTACTGCAAGCATGGTAGTTATTAGTGTGAGCATATAGGTTTTGATGTTATCCTTGGGCTTCAGAATATTTGATAGGTAATTTCATAGTTTTTTATCCAGTTCTTCTATGTTGTGAAGGCTAGAGAGGATTTTGTGTTTTGGTGGGTTTTTTTTTTTCCCCCATTACTGATATATTTGATTTTGGTATTAGCTCTAGTGGTGAGACTACTTTATGCTCTGACTTTTCTACTTATGGTGTATTTCCTTATGAGCAACAGGTCATTGTGATTGCACAGATCTGTACAACACATACGGAATTAGTGTAAGTGAAAAGCACGTACTGCAGAGGTTTGCTCTGTTAGTGTGCTAATTCCAGAGAGTGTGCTGCCTTTGAAACATCAAATGCATTATGAACCCACTCCCCAGCATGCACTCGTGCATTTCTGTCTGGGAAAGTACAGTCAGAAATAGTATAACTGTGCCTAATTAGAGACAATCATCCTGATATTCCCCATCAAAGCAATGTGGATTTACCAGAGTAGAGCAGAATGAAGTAACAGCCTGTTACTGTGCAATGCACGTTTGTCTTGTTTATTAGTAATAGATAGGAAAGGTCATTTAGGATAAACTGGTTTGCTAAACACAATTGTAGGATGTAGAGGTGCGGTATCTCCTGTATGAGCTGAAGAAAAGCTGGTTAGCTGCAATTGTGGTGCTATAAGAACGTGCCATTCCCATACACGCCCTGGTGCTCCATGTCTCCAAGTCCTGTCTTCTCCATCTGTTCTGTGAGGTGGTACACATCGTCCCATTATTCCTCCCATAAAACCAGACAGCTATGCTGCAAGAAGCATTGTATTGCACAATGTTTTCAAACACTCCTTGAATTTAAAAAGCTGAAGGAAAATGTATTCAGGGTAATTAATTATCAGGTATCCACATATTTGCTTATGTTTGCTCTATGTTTACTTTTTTTCAGTCTGACTTCTCTTTTTTTTTAAAAGGAAGGAACCACTCCTAATATATGTGAAAAATTTAGATCCAAAATCAGCCATATTTTGCCATACTTCTCCTCAGGATACAAGAAAAAAATATTCATTTGCTCTCTCTTGTTCATGAGGTAGGGCCAGCTCCTAACTTCACCAGCCTCCTGTCCCTTGTCTACCCTTCTGTACTTCAGCCTCCTTCAAAGTCCTGTCAATGTGTTATACTCACACTATTTTCTTGCATGATCTCCTTACCCATGTGTTTGCTTTTCATTTCAGTATCTTGTCATGCTTTTTTTCTTACATACCCTTTTGAAACTTTTCAGCCTTTCATAAATTCCTCCCATTTCTCAGCTTTCCCACACATCTTTTTCTATTCTGCCTTCATAATCATCATATGTATTTTCTTGCCTCATCATTTCTGTTGTGTCTACCATGAACATTTACACCCCATCAAGTGCTCAGGCATACCAAGACCCTAGGTGAAGTCCCAGGGCTTCTTGTCATGGAATTTCTTCCAGTAAATCAGATTTCTGATCTGAAGAAGTAACATTTCAGTGTCATACCATTGGTCTCTTTCTCCAAAATGTGCAGCAGTTGGTATGGCCTTTTAATTTTACAAATGGTACAAATAGATTTGAGGAAAACGTACATAAGGTATTATCATAATTTTGAAACAGAATGACTGCCTTCCTTTAGACTTCAGCCTAGGTCCATCAATGAATAGCCTTCAGAAATTCCCCTTTTCTAGTAGCGGCAACTTGAAGTTATGCCTACATTGGAGTGACATTTGTATTATCTGTAGCTATTCCATTCCTTTCCATTCCAGTCTAGTCTAGTCCATTCCATTTACTCTATTCCTCTTCTGAAACTCAGTATATTCTTTCTTATAGAATAGACTATAATACAACATTTTGTGTCAGGTCGTCTTCTGAATATCAGCCAGGTATGGAAGATACGATTTCTGAGATGTTTGCTATGAGACAATTTCTTTCCTGCTTTCCATGCACATCCGTTTGTGAGTGATTCATCTGAGGCACAGTAAATGTATAGGCATGTGAACTTGGAGGTCTGTTAAAGTTTCTCATGACTATTTTGAATCAATCAGATTTTAAACTTGATTAGCTAGATTGAATGCAATATAAACCACAGTGTAGTAAAACAGAAATTCTACTTGGCTTCAGTGCAAAGTTTTCTAAGCATATATACTCTGCAGATATTTAGCCATACACACACCTACTCAGCTTCATTAGAAAACTATTCAAAGATGTCAGATATTTTCCCAAAAGGATAGAGCAAGGGCAAAATCCTAATAATAAAAATATCTTTCATCTTAGAAACTACAGCATTAAATGCATTGAGACTGCCAAAAAATTGACAGTTTTCAGAAATATGAGTTATGTTGTAATTTCTCATTAGTTACATGAAAGCTCTAGTGGATACCACAGAAAATTCTAGGGTGGGTGGGCATCTGGAGTTGAACTCTGGGTATTTCTCTTTGCCATCTACAGCTCTAAGGAAATAACAAGAAAGGAGGCAGTCTTTCCAGAGTGGTATGCAGGATGCTGTTTCAGGGCAAAACCAGAGCGTAGCTGCAATAACATTTCCATGGTAATATTTATCTTGTCTGGCAGTTTGTATCATGTGCTCTGTCACAACAGCTTTTCTGAAAACACAGTGTTCACTACTGATGGAGAAACTGATACATATGGTGCTAATTCAGGAAAGAGCAGCGCTGTAATTAATGGGTTCGGGGCACACTTAATTGCATCTGCAGGACATAAAACAAAAAAATAATCTGCCATTTTGTGCCAGCTTTTCCATAGTTGAAAGTGCTACGTAAATGGAAAATAAAGTATACAGTAACAGAAATATTATGAACAATATCAGGTTTTGAAAATTAAACGTTATTTGTATTTATAGTTGTCTGATAAACAGATTAGCAGAGGGACTATTCTGTGCTTTCATTTGGAATTTTGACTTAGAAGGAATCAGCTTGAAGGAGGGAATGTTTGTGGCTATGACTAACAGTTGGAAGTGAAGAAATCATAAAACAAGTTAGCATGGGGTTGATAAAATAATTATAACATAAATGCAATAGTTTACAACTGGATAAGAGCCAGAAGAAGAATGGCAACAGCAGAGCCTTCTCCATTTCCAAACCAGTTAGTAGGAATTTGTTCACCATTTCCTTCTTAATCCTTCTCACGGTACTTCCACATGAGAGATGTTGACAGTAAGATTGTCATATTTTTACACTATGACCACATGCAGTCCCAATGTGAAGCACAAAACATGTCTATTGCTGGAGAAGGTGCTTTGACTTCCATTTATACAGATAATGATTTCTTCTGAGCTTGCAGATGCTTACATGAGAAACAGATGCCGGGAGGGAATAATAATAATAATAATAATAATAATAATAATAATAATAATAATAATAATAACAACTTGGAGAGGAATTCACTTTCATGCCTGGACCTGAGTTTTTGATGGGAAGGTAGTTCCCTTCCCAAACCCTTCCCCTCAAGGACCTCCCAGATCAAGCTTCCCTGCCATGCTCTTACAAATGTATATGCCCAAGGAACAGCTTCAGTTTTGCTGGCCCATCTGACTTTGCTCACCAGATCTTGGACTACGCAGAAGGTCTGAGTGTTGTAATACACCTGCACCTTCATTGGCTGCATCAGTCTTCCCGAGCTCATGAAATGCAGACACAAAATGGGATGTAGCCCCTTCATCTGACTGGGCTTGGTCCAATGCTGGGGACTGTCTCTTCAATAACCACAAAAGTGAAAGAGATAACTGGATAAAGATTTCTGACCTTAAGATGGAGAAATGTGGTGCTACTATATGAAATTCAGAAGTAATGTCACGATACCAAATTCCTGCAGAAATTTTTCCTTGAGTGTGGCTGAAAGAGTAGCCACACTCAAGAAAAGTAGTAGTAAGTAGGCATCAAGAACTTGAAAGTGGGGTTTGCTCCAAAACAACAGAAAAATTTAACAAGCTAATTAGGGCTTCTGTATAAATTCCTTTTGCTGGGCTTGTCTCTTATGGTTGCTGACTTCTTTCCTTCTAGGCACAATTTCGTAGGTGTTACCTCCCTTTGCAGTGTTGAAAAGCCTCACCCGAAATAGCAGCTGCAAGTGTGGCACGCCAGGGAGAACAAGCACAGGCACAGTGGCCTGCACCAGCCAGGGAGCAGGGCACCAGCAAGGAGCCAGGGGCTGATAAACAAGGTTGGGCACCTGGATGAGTAGCAAACCCAGCCCCTTTTATGGGAGGGTTTTGTAGAGGGAAGCAGCAGGAGATTTAGGGCAAAGCACAACTGTGCATTCATGTCACAGTATGTATAATTTTTTTTGTATGGATTGATACGATATTTATTTTTAAATATCTTTTCTGGATGAAGTCTGCTACGTGGTGGAAAAGGTTGGAGAGGCTGGGCAGAAGGAAGAGAGTACGATGGGGTTTACTGTTAAGATGTTGTTCACAAGTTCCTCCTGTGATGTATGTTCACTTTAGCAATAGGCTGGAGTGAGGCAGAGCTACCAGGAAGCATTACTCTCTCTCTTTTTTTTTTTTTCCCTTTTTTCCTGTCTGAGGTATGAATTTCCTATTTGGCATGTGATTCAAAGACTTGGTATTTTGCATAGAGTCTCAAAACAAGGTTCAGTAAAGTCACACGCTGAGTAAAACAGCTGTCTAGAATTAGTTTCCTAAAGGTACCTTAATCATTCAGTAGAATGTAACCTAAGTGCAGTCATTTCACCAGTGGTATGCAAGAAAATATATATAGGTTGGAAGACAGATTGCTGCTTTTGCCTGCACCATGCCATTCACAGAAGGGAGCTGACAGCTCTGAGGAATCCCAGACAGGTTTGGGACTGGTTTCTAGTTCCTGTAACTCCCTGCAGAATACAAAATTCAGGAGTCCAGCCAAAACAGAACCAGCATTTCTGGCCCAGAGCATGAGAGAATCTCTTGACTGGGACAGATGAAGGTGGCAGGGCTGAGGAGTGGTAGAGTAGCTTGTGTGTAAGCATACAGCATTTGTAACTGAGTGGAGACAGGTCCTCTCCTGCATGTGGATATGACTCAAAATTGAATTTGGAGCCGCCCATGTCACTGATGTCAATATTGGTATTTGCTGCTGCAAGGGTTGCACATGCAGGTACAGGCTGACACTGCAGAAATGGAATATTTTTCTCTCCAAATACACCTTATTTTCCAAACTCTGCTGTTGAATGGCTAAAACATTCATATCCATTTCTCAAATAAGGAGCAGCACTCAGAGAAACTGAGACCCAGAGTCCTTGGGGAGAGCTGAGGAGTTTGGAGGGTGACTGTCATCTAAGTGCGTGGCGTGAGGCAGGAGCCCTGTGGTGGGGCAAGTAGCCTACTTGCCTTCGGGGCTATACTACAGCTACGTGTGCTAGCGTGCACTGGAGTCAGAGAGGAATTGTAACTAAAGCCTGCTATTTAACTCTATGTCAAATTTAAAGCTAGAGTAATTGTTTGCAGCATACTAGTTCACTAAGTTATGATGGTGGCTGTCAAGTGACATTATAGAGCATTTCCAACACACATGTACATGCAAAACAGGCAAATTTTTCCTCATGCACCTTTGGAGGAAACTTTGAAGGAAACAATTTCTGCCATATTTAGCACAAAGAATTTCATCTTATAAATGATTTCTTTTGGATAATTCATCTCACTTCTTTTCTGTATGTGAATCCATAGGAATTTATAGCTTTATACATTCAGCCTTAGCTCAGCTGATTAGCTGTATAATGAATTAACTGTAACGCAGGCAAAAAAGTACATAACAGTGTTCATGCAGCACAGTGTGGACTTCCCAAAGTTCAGGCAGCTCAAATTCAGCTGTCACTGTACTACACAGTTAATAGTGTCAAGCTCTTGGACTGTTTTTCCCCCCCCTGTGATTACTCTGTATGTATGAGCAGTATTCAGATACAGTCCCCCCCACCCTGCCAGCTCTGTACAGCATCTCTGGTGCTTTCAATGGCCCCTGCAATACCCCTCACAGCTAGATGTAGGGAGAGGGGCCAACAAAGAAGTGCACACTTGAGTAAGTAATCTCTGAGCCCTCTGCAGTCATCTGACACCCCCTGAGTCTGAACATTTCCTCCATTTTCCAGTTTCCTCTCTGTTTAAAATCCCCCCTTGGGATTCTAAAGAAAGCCTGAGCTGGCATTTCTTTAAATAGTTGAGCTGTTCTGAAATCCTGCTGCTTATGAAAGGGATGCTTTTATCCCCTGTCCTCCTCATTTTGTGCCTAGCCCTTACTCCATGGATTTATTTGGCTCATTAACCCAGAAGATAGTCACCTGCTTGCTTTCTTTCTTTTTCCTAATTATTTTTCTTCTGGGCTAATGAACTCTGTCAGCTGATAGAACTGGTAGATAGCACCAGGGGTAGGTGTGTGAGGAGCAGACTGAGGGACATACAGGCACCTTAGTAGGGGTGTACTGAGCCTCAGTGGTGGAAGCGCACCCGTCTTGTGCTGTCTGGGGCACAGCTTGGCTGCCTCTGGAGGAATGTCCTGTCCTCTTCTCTGTGGACTTAGCACTCCCCTAGCACTAGTGCAGGCTCTTGGTAGATTCCAAGGTGAGCCAGCCATGGACCTTAACTGAAGAGGCATTTTAATTCCACAGAAAAGATGAGCAGCTTTTTTTTTTTTTCAGCCTTCATCTCGCAAGCCAGGTAGCTGTGAGGCTGGAGAAAAGCCAGGCCAACACAAAGGAGCAGGCAAGAAAAGCAGCCAGGGTTGTGAGCTGGGGAAAGAAGATCCTGAACCATCTCACCTGCAGCTTCCACAGTCTTGCTTCCTAAGGGAAATGTACAATAGACTTTCAAAAGATGAGCATAAACCCTGAAATATCTAATTCTGCAGACTCTAATGATTATAAACTCATTTTATGCATTTAACAGGACAATGGAATTTGCAACCCCCTTTCCCAGCCCCTCTCCCCTTCAGAGTGCCACAGATGCTCACTGTATTGATTCTCCCATTGACAGCTGGACTTGCTGCCCCACTGGTGTGAACTATGGGGCTGAAGGTTTAAGTTTGTTGTAGAGCAGCTATTCCCCCTCCCAGGCTGCCCAAACTTTGTTCAGTGCTACAGAGGAAGCTATTGAAATTTAGTCTTTCTCTCATCAGCAGATCACTTGATCTATTGGGAGCGGTACATTTTCTACAAACCTTATCTCTGTTTGTATAACTAGTTATGCAATGTTCAAAGAAGAGCCTTGGATTATGCTAAATGCTGAGCTTGCTAATGAGAGCAGGCCTAATTGCAAAGCAGACGTGCGATTGAGTCAGGGAGCCAGCTTCAAGCACAGCATTTTGGGCTAGAATTGTCAAGGCTGTGTACCCTATTGGCATACCTGGGTTGGGAAATTTGTTGATGCAGATATACTGTTTGGCTACTAACTTTAGAAGAAAATAACTTTATTTCTGAATGTGATGAGTACACGAGCTTGAGTTTAAAGCTGTGGCTGGATCCTGGGCTTCCTGCTATAAGTTGTGCAGCATTAGGCTATTAATGGGCACAATTTTCTGAAGATATTTTTGCAGGCACAAAAACTCCCTACAGACAGATGTGTACGTGACTCTCCCAGCACGCTTTTATGGGGAGTATGGTTAATTTGTGCAGCCAGAGGAGGAGGTCTCTAATCCATGTATTGCGTTTAAAGCAGACCGATACCAGATATCATTTTAAATGCTGGTGATGCAACAAAGCTTTTTGTTTGTGTCTGGTTGTAGGAATAATAAGCATGGGCAACCATTCATAAGCTACTCTTGTGGACAGTTTTATTATCAAGCACAGGCAGTCAAATATTGTGAGCCAATATCTTCCACCTTCTTCCTCAACCATCTCCAAAATCTGGAGTCACTTGAAAAGAGTTTAGTAAAAAGTGGGTCTGGGTTCTTATCGCAGTTGCACTCTGATTTTTGAACTCTTACACTTCACATTTTCACACTTCACTATGAACTCTACTGTTTTCCTAAATGAAAACGGTGATTGTGACTCAAAGAGACAAGATCTTAAAAACGAAGAAATAATCTATTTCTAAGAAAAACAGAAAGCCCCACTGGCTTCTGCCTTATAAATAGTCTTAGCAGGTCTTTGGTATCTTCTCTCCTTAATGCCACCACACCCCAGTGTTGCATGTTTGGCCTTAAGGCAGTTACAGCTTTTCATCTCAGCAGCAGTAAGTGTGGCCTCATGTCGTGCATCTGAGAAAACCCAGCTACCTGAGTTCTTCCCTAAGTGCAGCCAGAAGAGTTGCCTGATGCTGAGAGAGGATCTTGGTGATGACATCTGTAGGTGCAGGTGGCATTTACCATCTGGAACATAAAGTCATAGTCCTCAGGTAGCAGAGAGACAAGGGGATGAATTGAACTGGAGACAAATGCCTGATATTAGGTGGATGGTCCTCAAAGGGCAGAAAATATGGTTGGATCAAGCCAGAGGTGAAGGGCTTGGGGAAAAGCTGGCATGGAGGGGACTAGTGGGATAGCATCATTACTTTATTATTGCCTTTGCCCTCTGGGGCCCATGATTAACATACTTTGGGAGTTACACAGAGTCTGCTGTGCAAACGCAGTTCTGAACCTCGTGACCTGAGATGCTACATCATCCCAAAGCTCTTCTAATTCAAGAGGTCTGTCCAGGCAGGTGACACCAGGAAGCCCCAGGGTCCCCCTGCTCATGCATGTGTGTCCCCAAGCTGAGAGGTGATGACTCTTCTGGGCTGAGTGTGTCACAGGGGAGGGGACTCAGCAGGTGCTAGCCCCAGAGGTGTGCTTGATCTCAGCCCACCTCTGGAATGATGTTTTGGATGACCTGAGCCTGCTGCAGCTTGTGCAGGTGCTATGAGGGAACCTTCAGGCTGCTGTGCCCTGTGCTGGATGTGACCCAAGCTCTGAGTGCTTCCATGTGCAGCAAGGGCAGGAGGGAAGAAACTGCCCGCAGCTGGGGCTGCTCTGGGCTCATGGTGGTCTTTCCTCCTCCTGCCTGCTGCTGCCTCACAGGATGCACACGCCATGGTTGTGATGTTAGGCAGAGGCAGCCACTGTGATGTGCAGTGCCATAACAGTGCCGTGAAGCCATGGGAGCAGAAACTTAACTATCCTGGCACTACACTGGCTGAACCACCACCTGTCCACTGGGCACGACACTGCAGGGGCGGGGGACCACCACTGTCACAAGGAGTGGGACATGTAGTGCAGGCAGACCCTTGAAAAGGGAGTGACAGTTGTCACCCTGGAGGCAGGAAGGGCAAGGAGGGTCACCCCTCAGGACTCCTTGTCTGCTGGAGCAGCAGGGAGGGACACTAGAGGCAGCGATAGAGCATCTGCCCTGTCATAGTTCCTGTTGAGAGGCTCAAAAGAGGCCTGTGGTGCTGAGGGGAGCAAGGATAACAGGGGCATCGGGTGGGGTGAGGATGGGCGTTGTGTCTGATGTGGTCTCTTCAGCCTCACTTTCCATATCTTCCAGGCTCTCACTGACAGAAGGGATGATCTGCACGACCTTCTCCTGGAAGTGCACTTGCTTGCGTGGGGCTGGCAAGGCTGCTGGTTGGGCAGGAGCTGCCAAGGTCAGGTTCCTGTCCTTGCCACCCTTCAGAATGCTCTTCATATGGCCCAGTAGTGAGTGGTGTTGATCGCTCTGGACCCCATGGAATGTGTAGGTCTGCTCAGTGTCACCAGCGACAGTTGGGGCTGCCACAGTGGCTGAAGGGTCCACATACTGGCCTGCCTGGGGATGCGTCTCTTTGTGTCCTGGGCTCTTCCTCCTCTTGCTCAGCAGGAAGTAAGCCAGGGCGGTGAGCACCAGCATGGACCCTGAGGAGAAGGTTATGTTGGCTCAGGGCTCGGTTAAGGTGAAGAGCTCACCACCAAGCAACACTTGGTCTAGCTAGCTCAGCACTATCTGCAGCTAGTCCAGCACCTCACACATCCCTATCCTTTCTGACCCCCAATAGACCATGTTTCTCTTCCATTTGCACTACTACCCTTCCCAGCTTGGGGTTCTTACCAGGGATGGTGACATGCCAGACTAGGACTGGATGAAGGAAGCAGGCCACTGAAAGCAGCGTGTACCCCAGGAATTTCTGGAAGCTCCCTGGGCACCTAGCTCTCTTCCAGCAGGCCTGTGTCAGGGAGTCAGGGTCATATCTGGGAAGACAAACAGAGGTGCTTGTGGGATGAGGTACCAAGCACACGGCAAGAAGATTTTGACCTAACAGTCACCCATCTAGATGTGCATATCCTCACTCTGGTTCTCCAGGAAACAAGTGTGTTGGTCAGGGAAGGTAAACAAAGCCTGAGTCTCTCCAACAGGCTGAAGAAACCAGGGGTTACATCTGCCAGAGGTCAGTATCTCAGCCCATCTCTCCTTGATGTGTTTGGCCACTCGGACACTAGCTGAGTGCCTATTAGCAGGATTAAGGTGTTACCTCTAAGTTATCAGGACTTTTGACTTTATGCGAAAAGACAGCAGAAGTTCTGAGAAGTACATGAGGATGGTGCACATTTTAACTTAAACTTCAGTGCTGTTTCTGGGAGGGGGCTGCAGCTCACCCTGGGAATCTGGCTCTTCCCTCAACCCTGGTCCCTTGTAGGTCTTCATACTGTGTGTTAAGCAGATGTTGTAGACTATGGTCTTTCATGCAGATGCTCATCAAATTATGTCACAAACTTGTGTTAAAACAAAACATGTGGACATGACCACATTTACCTCCCCCCTGCCTGAGTGCACTTGCCATGACAGTAGGGGCAGGACCTTTGGCTTGGTGTTTGCAGCTCTGTTAGGTCTGATGTTGCCTGTATGGGGCAAGTTGCCTTACGGAGGTCCCACCAAGGCTGGAAAAGACTGGACAGGGTCTACTCACGTGAAGCACATCTCCAGGAACAAACTGATAAAGAAGAAGCCTTCACAGACAGTAACTGCAACCCCTGAAAAACTGAAAAGTGGAGCTGTCAGGGGGGCAAGTCCAGGCTTGCATATGCTCTCAAGGTGGCAGAAGGGGAATAGAGGGCCAGGATTTATGTTTAAGTTCACAGCAGAGTCTGTGTGCTGGGGTCTTAACACCCTTTATCTGGCTGGTCTGTGGAGGAGAGCTCAAAGCCCTTCTGCCACCAGGGAGTCGGCTTGCAGCCAGTGTCACCTCTGGCGTTCCTGAGTCTGCAGTAGCAGAGGTAATGCAGTATCACAACCTTCTCCAACGCTTTTGAAACTTAGATGTGGAGTTTTAAATTCCCCAAAGCTTCTGAAACCGCTCCCTGCTACTGTTGCAGTCTAGTCTGGTGCTATATGGTGGGTCAAATATGTCATCTCCACCAGCTTCAACTCCAAGGGCAAAAATACTCACAGCAGATAGAATGCCAGGCTTTTGAATTGTCCTTGCTGCAGAGTTTCTACTCCCACACCGATCAGCACTAGAAAGAGAAGGCAGGAAAGATGCTGACTGGAGGGTTGGTTCCCCAATCTTTGATGCCCCACCAGCTCCCAACATCAATGCCCTGGTTTCCCCAGGGGTTGACGAGGCTGCTCCTCCCATGCTGTACAGCACATTAGGATTGCCAGCACCAGTGATTCATGCTGACATACCAGCCCAGGGGGATGAGAGGTGGACGTGGACCTTGACATACAGCCCAGAAACCCTGTCCAGCTGCATCCCTGTCACGGCAGCCTTGCCACTGTGTGGGCTGGGGAGAGGTGCTCTGGGGATACCATCTGGCCTTGGAAAGCTGAAGGACGTGAGCAGCCATGCCCTGTGTCCCTTCCACACCCTGCCACACCACTTCATCATTGCTGCCACAGGAACTCCCATCCCACCTTTCCATCTAACCTTGTCCCTCCTGGTCTCTCTGCCCAGGACACCCCAGTGCCTGCCAGCCTCATTTCCCTTGTCCTGCCTGCTTGCCCAGGCCTGCTGCAATCAACATGCAGCTGCAGGGCAGCAGCTGGGCAGGGGAGCCATGCCAGCCGCCTTCACAAATGGTCGTAGCCATGGCATCAAGATCCTTTGCTATCCAAACAGAAAAACATATCAGGGGAGCAAGGAGATTAAAAACAGGGAATGAACGTCCCCTCAGTTCACCAGCCAGCACAGCACACTGGGGAGTCAGTTTAAGGGGGATTAAGAGTATTAGCAAAGCTAAAATCTTCCTTGGACTGGCTGTTGGGGGCCAATAGTTTCAGTGGATGGAAAATTTCCTTTGGCATCCTGTAATTCCCCTCAGGACAATTTCCAAAATACTGCAAAACCAAAGTGCCTCACTTCAGCTGCAGCAACTGCAGCCAGCTGATCACCATGCACAAGTGCCAGTGGCATGAGACTGAGCAGAGCCCACGTCTCATGGCCAGGGCATCGCTCTAGGCAGTCACTGCACTTCTGTCTGTGCTTGATGTCTCCACGTCTCACTGAGCAGTCCATGCCCACTCATTGGTGCTTTTGAAGTTTACAGATGGTTCTCCTCAATGCACTTGAGGTACTGATTTGCTTAATTTATTTGAGCTATGGTTTGCCCAAGCTGGAGAACAGTGCCAGACACCCAAATAGGGATGCAGGCTACTGTCCACCAAGACCACAAGGTGGGTCAATGCTGAAGGTCATGCCTGAGCACACAGCTCTCCTGCCTGGGCAGTGCAAAGACCCTCTGTGGTGTCCCTGTGTCACCTGCAGCTGCGGGCTCCTGTCAGCCAGGGGAACACATGGGGCCCATGTGCTGTTGTCCTCTGTGGAGGCTGTTTCTCCATCCCCGAGCAGCGGGACAGGGAAATTAGCCTCATCAGAGGGCTATGAAGCTGTGTGAGCTTTGTAATCCCTACATGAAAAGTATTGTTCTTTGCTATCACATGACTGAAAAGCCTTCTTTAAAATCTTCCCTACAAATGTGGAATTCATTCATCCATTCATTCCCTGCAGTTGAATGCAGAGTTCAACAGCTTGGCTGTTACGCTTGATGCTCTGGATGAGGATGTTTCCTGATGTTGCACAGGTTCTGCTTTATCTACAAAGCTGGATGAAGAATCTGCAAGAAGCGAAGGGCTCTTTCTGAGGTTTTTGTTTGTACTAGTTGCTTCCTTGATTTGGATGTTATCCAAACCATGTGGCTAAAGGCACATGATTAGGAATTAAACCATGAGAATTAAGAAATAAGTAAGGACTCTCTCCCTAGATGCAGAAATCACAAGGCCTAAAATTTGTTAACTACAGACATACACCAAACTGCGGCGAATTGTGGGGCTATTTGATCCCTCTTAAATTACTTGCCATGAGGTTCTGCTAACAGCAAGGCTGTCTGATTTCTCACACGCAGAAACTCTGTAGCCCAACCATTGCAGACAGCCATTACACTCCAAGATCCTGGGGGAAGGGAAGGTTTATATTACGTGGGTAACCTTCTGTGTTTGCCGGAAGCTTGTGGAGCTGGCCAGGCCTTCTCAGAATCAATTAGTGAGGCTGATGTACTCTCCTCTCCCTTTCTTTCTTTCTTNACCCCATGGGATTCTCTTCTGCATGGTTTCCATTTTGTGCAAAAACCTCATACACCTCATCAGACACTGAATACTGCATTGAGCTGTTTTCTTACTCCATTGAGACACACAGAGGAATAAAACACAGGCACCTCCCATTCCTTCACTGGTCTTTTGGGAAAGTTAGATGATACTGGGAGTTCATGAGAGCTGTGGAAAAGCATAGAGTGCAGCTGTCTATGCTCTGCAATGCCCAGCAGAGAGATGACTACACTGCTCATTTCAAGAACTACAGAAAGAGGTACAGATGATGTAAAAGGATGAAAAAAAAACCAAGCAGGAGGGAGAGATTATATTCCACTAAGACATTTATATGTTACTTTCAATTTTGCTGTTTGAGGTTTAGCTTTTCCATGGTAACAAGCTGATGTTTTTTCCCAGGAAAGTCTCTGTGGATTTCCCTGTAGCTTTAAGAGATAATATGACCAGCATGGGACTCCCATGGGCTCCAGGGGGATAAGGAATGGAAAAAGGAAGAGATTTGCATTTGCTGGTTAAAGCCATGTTGCAGCTCCTATCTGTTGCAGTCTCATCATGATGTGTGCTTATCTACTGGGAGTTTATACAAACTCAGAGACTCAAATCTCAGCCTGTTATCAGTACTTAAAAGCACATTCCAGAGCGCAGTTTCCAGTGTCTCAGCTGGGCTTCAGGTGTCCTTGGGGACCTTTGCTCTCTTCAGCTACCCTGTGTGCTTTCTACTTTGCCCCTGAATTGATCAAAGTGTCTCTCAGGGCTGCCTGAAGTTGTAAATGTAGGAGAGCCTGCTGCAACCTACACTGCAATGTCCGAAATGTGAAATACCTTGGGGTCTGACACAGGGACAACAGGTACCACCTCAAGTCACCTTTCACCCAGAACCTCTGGTTCATGCCTCCAGTCTTGAGCCGAATCAGGTACTTTAATTTCTGTTTCACTGATGGGGAAACAGACGCAGAGAGCACTGCTTGTCCTGTCCCCTAAAATTGAATCAATGGCAGTACCAAAAGTGAACCTTTCAGCCTCTGTATTAGCTGTTTCCTCAAGTCCCATCTGGAGATGCCCTGTGTGAGAGTTTTATTCACCACAGATCCGTCCTTCTGAGTGAGATACTGTGCCCAAGATATCTGGCTCGAAATGCCTACATTTCAGCAGAAACCAAGTGCTTGGCTGTATCACCAAACCCAGAGGATGCTGGTCCTGAGCAGTCTTTGGCAGTGGGTGAGAAGATGCAGCTATCCAGGTGAGTGGTTTTATGATGTTTGTTCTTCAGCTATAATGTGAACTGCTTCCTGAGCCTGGTCCCTGACAGGTTGCTAGAGAGGCACTTTGGCAGTAACTGTGCAACCATGTCTGGGACCTCTCCATCCTGTCTAGCACAGAACACCTTACTGTGCACAGCACAAGGAACTCTTCCTTCATTTTCACATCTCACAGAGCAGTCTGGTATTTTTGCACAGCCATGAGTATTTTGCTTTTCCACCTCATTCACATCTTGCCTGTGCCCATGTCTGTTTTACAAAAATTTAATGTAGTTTTCTTTTCCATTTGTATTTTAGCTTGTCCTCTGCTGTACTGCGTGCTCGCTCTTCCTTTCTAATGTCTCACTGTGCCTCCCACAGCATTTAGAAAGAGCCTGGCCAGGCACCCAGCAATCTCCCTCCCTGGGTCCCAAAGCAAAAGTGAGCAGGTTTCCCTGTCCCCATCATAGAATGGAGCAGTGGCTACACCTGGCCAGAGGCAGAGAGACACCTCAGGGGCTCTGACACCTACTCAGTGCCTTTTAGGGCCTAAGAAAAAGAGAGAGCTTGCTCTTACCTGCTGCGGTGGAGATGCCCAGCAATCGACAAGTGTACTCCAGGGCACTCCAAAGCACCTTGTGCTGCATGGTGAAGAGATGAATATTGCAGTGCTGGCCAGGCAGAAGCTCCTTTTCAGACCTGCTTCATGCGTAGTCCAGCAGCTCCTAGTCAGAGCCTTCCACGCCCAGGACCAAGTCACCTTCCTGAAGGAGAGGGCACTGCATTCAGGATTCCCTGGAGAGGGTAGTAGGAGAGTGAGCTGCCACCACAGGGAATCAACCAGTCAGCACTGCTTCCCGCTGCTCCGGGGGCAGCTCTGGAGACTTGGCCTTTTCCTGCTTGCTGCTTGCTTGCTGCTTGCTTGCGTTGCCGGCCCAGTGGTGATTAATGATTGGTAAAGGGGGTGTGCAGCTTTAGAAGCATTTGCACCCGGGGTGCACGGCCTTTCCTGCTCAGGAGAAGGAGGCTCTGGAAACCCAAGCTGATTAAATGCATGTGAAATCATTAGTGCTGTGCAGCTCCCGGTAGGTTAACCATTTGTGAGGACAGCGATGTTTACTCTTGGCGAGAAGGTGGTATTATTTTGGCAAGCTGCAATGCTCTCAGGGCACCCCAGCCCTTTGCAGCTGAGCCCCCCACCATGGCTGCTGCTACCTGTGTAGGTTTTGCCAGGCTATGACAAGTATGGCTCGGGCAGCGTCTGGGTGGATGAACAACCACAGGAACAAGGAGATCTATTCCCAAGGGTCCTATGGACCCAGGCTGGCCATATCAGTGGAGATGTACATTTCTCTTTTGGTAACCTCAGTTAAACGTATATCTGTGTTGTAGTCATCAGCTGTTCAATGGCACCAGAGCTATTTGAGTATCACCACTGTCACACAAGTGTCCTGACACAGGGACAGGGATGTGTATGTACTCTGACATCTTTGGATTGGATTTGGTAGACACCTTAGGGATTCTTGGCTAGTCTGTTCAGGACATAGCACCTTTGGAGGTGAGCAGACCTAAGCATGTCTGAAGGCCAATATGGGACAGCATTTGCCTACTATAGACTGTTCCCACATGCCTCTGTGCAGGAACATGGTGCATCTCACTGGGGGTCACAAATTCCATTCCCATGTGCTCCTGCCTGGGAAAGAGGCGGTGTTGGCAGCAGCACCTGGTCATTGTAATCCTGGCAGGAGTAGTGTGAGAGCAACAGCATAGTCCTGGCAGGCAATGCAGACATCTGGTGCCTCTGAGGCCACAGGTTCATGGGTCAGTGAGCTCACACTGTGCTGTGGCCAGTGTCGGGTGAGTCACTGCAGCGTCTGCCCCTTGCTGCACTTGTTGTGAAGCCAGCAGCGATGCATGCAAGAGGCTGGGTGAATAACTCACAGCTCATGCACAAGCAGCCCTGCAGGGAGGCAACAACTGCCCAAGCCTGTTTTCTGTGATCCCTTCTCACGTGGGTCTAAATGAGCACAAGCTCTCAGAGCAGCTTGTGGTCACCTTTTTTGATAGGAATGGTTGCACTCGATGATCATTGGGTCTCTTCCAACCTGGTGATTCTGTGGATTCTGTGATTCTGTGCCTAAATCCACAAAGCTGAACCTGGCTAGTATGTGTTGTAGAAGCATCCTGTGGGTAAAGACAACTTGGTCCAAGGGCATAACAACAGCTTTTCTTCCACAGTATCTTGGTCTATTTTTCAGGGTGTTATTATTACAGGTTAATCAAATGCCTGAGCTCACCTAAGTCCTTAATTCTTATAAATAATGTCATATGGTGGGTTTTTTTCTGAACACTCACAAGGTCATGGGTAGCAGGGATTTTATAGCAGGCAATGCTGAAAGGTTTAGGGGCAGAGCACATTTTCCACATGAGTACTTTCCACCTGAGTAGGGCTCCCAGAGCATCCCAAAGAGCAGTGCTGAATGTCGCAAACCCAAAATGTATCTTTGCCTTTCAGCACTAGCACTGCGTTTGGGTGATTTCCTCTTGTTCTCCCACGCCACCATGAGTGTTTGGAGGAGCTATGAGTTTTCCACCACAGATGACTCAGCAATGTGTCAAAACTTCCTTTTTGAGAGAGTCAAAAATAGCGAAACAGAGGCACAGAGCAGGAAAGGTCACAGGAAGGACCGAGGGGAATCCAGACGGACACCTTGCTGCCCTACCCGCTCCAGCAGGGCACCACTTGGGTGATCCCTGTGTCCTGTCACAGTGCATCAATTCAGGCTCCAGGGGAAACCTCCACTTTCAGAAATCTCTAAAATTCCTTAAGAGACCTGAGGTCATGCAGACTGGGGGTGTCTTTTTTCCTTACTATTTTGTTTCTTTTTAACATCGATGTACTGAATTTCAGATGTTTCTTTACAAACGTGAAAGATAGAAAACTACTTAAAAAGCAAATAGATGAAAGGAAGACATAAGAGTCTTTCAGAATCACTTAGAGCCATGAGCTTAGGCTTCAAGAAATGCAGCAAACACCACAGTGCAATTCTGAGAACTGTTAGCACCCACACTTCAGCAGCACCAGCACATCCCAGTGCAGCAAACTTTTACCTCCTCTCGTGACAGGGATCCCCGTTGCCAACATGAGCAGTGCAGCACACTGGGCTGTTACTCCAGAGCTCTTATTAAAATGCACTGAGCTCTCACCCAGAAACTAAATGACTTTGTCTAAGTGCCCTTGACAGCAATGTTTCCTTTATGGAGAGCAACAAGCCCCAGGGTTTAAAATAAACATAGGTTTATGGGTGTGGGTGGTCATGGAGGAACAGAAGCCATTTGGGAAAGGCAGATTAATATGTTAACAGTTTAAACCTCCTCTATCCCTCCCATGTTCCCTTAGCTACTGCTGAGCTGCTATTCTCTAAGCAAACCTACACCAGGCTTCCCAAGGGTCCTTGTCCCCAGTCTGGGAAGATCCTTAGCCTAGGCTAACTTAAGGCCTTCTCCAGTCCTATTCACTGGTGCACTACTGCTTCTCTCACCCCAGTGACCAGAAGGAGAGCATGGAATGAGCAGGACAAGTATCCTCAGATTTTCCCTGTACCAACACCCCTTTAGCAGATCCCTCCTTCCATTTAGGAATTTTTTTGCTAGCGCTCCTACAAAGCAGCCACACGTGAACCTGAGTGTTCCTGGCTCCGTTCAAGGGAAGGGTGATGATACCTTCAAGGAAACTGTGAGCCATTTGGGTGTGGATTGGTGAGGTTTTTAGGAATGAGTTCATGCATTTTGAAGAGGACTGAGAACTTATGACTTTAGAGGGGGTTTAATAGCCTGTAACCAACACTGCAAAACCTATGCATCAGCACAGCCTGTTCTTGGACACAACAGCAGCAGTCCCCACTGCACATTAAGCCACTTCCCTTGTACAGAGCCTTTTGCCATTGGCACTTTGGTCACCATCCAGGATTCACATTTACAGGCTGCTTCTGGTGATATATGGTTTGATTTGAGAGGATTTTGTTTCAGTATTAGGATTTCATAGTGATATTAGTCCTCATCTTCATTTCTCACTCCTCACACTTTGTGCAAGTCGTTTTGCTGTGGCATGGCCACTGTGGACATATTTCTGTGACCAAGGCTACAGTGCAGCATCTGTACTGAGTGGCTGCTCTTGGAAGGCTGCAGGGGAGCAGCATGTACCTTATGTCTTGCCTCTGTGAAATGATGATGTTGCAAGAGGGCTGTGGTGAGTGAAGATTCCCGTCACGAGGCATAGGGGACCACAAGCCATGCTCTGGCAGAAACCTATGGGAACATGCTTGACTTACTCAGCTATTCTTACTCCCTGATCATCATATAAAACCATTTCCAAACTGCCATACACAATGCTCTAGAATTTATTTCTGCTATTTCTGCCTGTCCTTCCTCTAAGCCCTCACTTATAACCACCACGTCAAACAGACTTGCTTGGCTGCCTTGGTCCCCTTGCTGAGTGTTAGCAGCAGAGTGGGATCTCTTTTCACCAACATGTCCATCTGAGACAGACTGACACCAGTGTTTTCCCGTGGTTGCCAAAGGACAAGCCAGCAAGTAGCTGCCTAGAGCCTTTGTGGTGGTGCCATTTGCTGCTCCCCTGTGCCATTCTTCCACCAGGTCACCTGTCATGGAGAGGAGATGGATTTTCATGACAGGGAGCTGATGATAGATGGATCCAGATGACTGGAAGCACCAATGAACTACAGCTATTATTTTACTAGATACAAACATAACCTCATGGTCAGTGGGAGTTTTGCTCTGCGTTGTATCACCAGTCGTCCGCAACTTTTCAAGCCAGTATGAATGAACTGAGAGCATCCCAGAGTGAGCTTGGCAAACCTCCCTCCTCTCCCGGGGCAGGGAAAAAAAAGTGGCACTAGGGTGCCTGAAGCCACGTAAACATTAGAGCTGGAAAGAAAAGTTTATGTGTGTCCCCTCTTCCTTTGCTGCAACCACAAAATCACGTCCTCCGGAGACTTCAAACCTAGGGCAGCACTGCAAGTCATGCTGGGGATGCCCGGCAGGGGACAGCAGGATCCCACTGCTGCACTGCCAGCCCCGCTGCTCCCTGTGAAAGGCTAATGCTGGCCGACTGCAAGGCGGGGATGGAAAGCCACCATAAAGTTGTACTGTCTGAACCAGGAGAGTGTGATAGACACCACACAGATCTGAAGAGGGCTGGGGGGACCCTGGAGTGGTGGTGAGCATGAATCAATAAATGGTTTCTTTTACTTTATGCTCTGTGATCAAAGGGTGTGTGACATGCTGTCACACACACGCCCACTCCTCTGGGAATTTCCCACCGTGCCAGGGATGGGGTCAAGGCTCAGCAGTATACTGCCCACATTGTCCTCCATCAGGTCGGCCAGCCCAAGAAGCCTGGACAGCACAGCCCCAGTGCCACAGGCTGAGACATCAGAGAGAGTGAGCTGGAGGGGTTGATGAAGAGCCTTTGTGCTTTCAACCTCTCTTGGGGACTTTCTCACTGCTGGCGTAGATGGAGAAGCACTACGTTTCTTGTGGGGCCAGGTCTGGCACTTGCACAGGCTGTGCCTTGTGACTGGCAGTAGCTGGGGCTGAGCTCTAATCCATACATCTGGTGTTAATAGATTTCATCACACTGTGGTGTAGGATGGTATGGGGGTGCTGCTAGGGGAAGGGGTCAGGGCTTGATGATAAAGGTAATCTTAAAGAGCAACTGAATATGGGAACATATTTGATACACTTATGAGGATCTCACAGACCTCTAGAACACCTATGCCATCCTCTGGTGGATGGGGGCCAAGGGTCCAAGTAAACTGTGCCTTGGACTTGATGGTGACTCCTTCTTTCTCTGTGGAACCACCAAGAGTCCTCCCCATGACCCCAGACTAACTCCCCTCACTCAGAAGGGGATCACCTAGCATGTCAACATAAATCTCCCTTCTCCTATTTCATAGAATTGTTTGATTTGGAAGGACCGTAAAGATCATCTAAGCATTACTTCTATTTATATCATTTAAAATCATGATATCTGGGGGATGACAGTAAAGCTAAACCAGGAATGCTGCAGTGGAACAAGGGAGAGGGGACAAGGAGAGCTGAGACTAAATTCAAAGCTACACCTGGAGGAAATGAATGCCTCCAATCTCACTGCTGCTCAGTTGCCTGTGAAATTTCTTTGCTGCCACCAGAGTGTGAGTGGTTAGAAGGGCTGAGACATCTTCACCTTTAATAATAACATTTTATTTCTAACAATGGGCTGTAGTAAAAGAAGTTCAGGCCCATACCACAGGTCAAAAGAAAGCTCAGAGGCCAGGGGGTGCCAAAGACAACTATGCAGGAGCAATGCAGAGACAGAAAAATTACCCATGAGATACTCTACAGCAGCCTCAGTCTGTTTCTAAGTAGCTGAAGAAGTAACAAAATCCATTACAGTATTCGGTTCAGAATCAGCAGTTCAGTTGCTGTTGTGATCTCTGAATAAGGATTGTAACCTGCTTCCAAGGCCAGCCAATTCCTTCCTCAGTGGCTACTGGGTTATATAGACTCTGAGCTGTCACACTAGGAGGTGTTTGAACTGCTGGCCAAGCTGTCTAAGGCTCCATCTCCCCTCTTCCAACTTATCCATCCCTCCTCCCCTCCCCCCTGCAATAACATTGCTAATATGAGCTGTCACGTAGGGAGACAGAAACTGCAGCCGTGCAGAATCCACGTGCAGGGGTGAGAGGGCATTCACAAGGTGTTGCCTTTCCTGGAAAAGTGTGACATGCTGTAATGTACCGTATATACAAGCTGATTGTCATCATTTAGACCTGACAACATGGCCAAGAGAAGTGCTGTGTCAACAAAAATTAAATGCTCTTAGTATTTCAATTGCACTGATTAATTTTAATTTCTAATGGAGAAACTGAGGCAGAGTGATGCCTTGATTCAGACAGTATCATACAGAGTATCAGCAGCACAGCTCACCTGGGGATGGTGAATCTTGCCTGTCTGTCAATGAGTCTGTACATCCCTACTGAAATCAGATGGGAGTTCTCAATCAGAAAAAGCTACTCAGCTCAAGTGTAATGTGATTCATTCACATGACTCAGAATAAGTGCTAAAAGTTGTGCTGTGATGATGAAAAGTGAGATCCATATCTGTGCAAGGTGAGTCTGTAACAAGACTGATATGCCACCTTAACACTAGAGAATAAGGCTGATGTTTTTCTTATTCCTTTACAGCAGAGAAGTTACCACCACAGGAGGAAATGAGGTAGAGTAAAAGGAGCTCACAAAGAGATCAAATGTTCATGTGTTGACTCTTGGTTTGGGGTATATTTCATAAAGATGGATAGAGGAGTGGTACTTTATCAGCCAGCGGGAGGAGGGACTGCTAGTAACTCTCAGTATAAACAAGAGCTGTGCATGAGGTTCAGCCCACAGACATTTATCCATCCACCAAAACCGTTTGACTTTTTGCCCTCTTTTCTGGCAAAGGGGACTTCTCCCTGTGTGGGTGTGGACAAGGTGTGCACAGCAGTGATTGGTCTACCTGGTGACGGAAACATATATCAAAGAGCCTGCTTGCTGCATTTCGGGGCCCAGTGAGCAATTTATGAAAGGGTTTATGCAGATAAATAACAAGAGAGGTTTATGTGAAGCAACACAAAACACATGCTTGTGGCTGCAGAGATGTAGAAATACTTACAAGCTGTGAAACGGGTAATTTATGTCAATGTTTCTGTCTAGTAGAATTTATTCTGGGGCTTCATTTTACTTGGTGTTTCCTCCAAAAGGCTGTAAAGCAAACAAGCACAGAAGGATTCATCATCTCTTTTACTATGTTGTCTAAAAAGGTTTCAAGTGTACAGGTTTAAAACAAGGATGCTTGTGATATCACCACTAGCTGGGGCTGGATAGGAAGAAGCCTCTGGGAAGAGGCTGAGAGCAAGGAGAAGCAGTGGCAAAAGAGACAGACCTCCTGGAAACGGGGGTGAGATGAGGTTAGATGAGTCCCTGGAGTAAGTCTGTATGCCATTTCCCTGTCCTCCAGCATAGACACCAAGCACTGGATCAGAAAAGAGGAAGCTTCCTCTGCAAACCCTGCAACCCTGTCACAGCTAGTGTGATTTGCAGGGAGAGGAGTAGGCTGTCCTGCCCTCAGCTGGAGAGCTGAGGTGTAAGCTTGAGTATGTCTGCCATATCAGATCTCCAAGTATGAATCTGTGGGTTTGAGGCAGAAGTTTCTGGCCAAGTGTTATATTTTTTTTCTGGCTTGGGCATTCCCTGACTATTGCTGGCTGTGTTGTACCCCACTTTGCACTGAGGCATGGGCTCTTCTGTGCCTGCTGAAAAGTAGGAGCAGAATTAGTTCTGTGTTAGTGTGACAGTGAACCAAAGCTGGGGAGCGCTCTCACAGATGTCCCTGCTGTGAACTCACCCTCTTGGGCAGCCACGTACCCTGGACCACATTCCTTCTGCCCCTTTGCATCTGTGTGAGGCTGCTGATGGTGTTGGGGTGTTTGGGGAAGATGATGCTGCTCACCCAAGCTTGTGGTGTAAATGCTGCAAACTCCTTGCTCAGCAGCCCTGTCCTCAGTAGGCTTTGTGTAGCTGCTGGTTGAGGCAGTTTGTGGGTGTAGTTACTTGGGGCAGTAAGGCCAGTGTGCTGCTTTACCTGCAATGGCTGGGACTGCTCCTGCCACAAACAAACAGGGCTTGTGGACCACCCATTAGCCAGCAGACTGTTTCCATTAGCTGAATGCCAGCAGCCCCCTCCCCTTGAGGAGGTAAATTGCCCTCATGCCCTCTGAGAAGGGCTTTAATTACGAAGAGAATGAAAAAGTACTTTCCCCACCTCCAAGAGAAGAACCCAACTTGTTGTCGGTGCAGGACTCCCTGTCCTGTTTTGTGCTTTTTGGTCAAAAAGTGGGAGAAATGAGCAGGGTTCTGAGGTTCAGGAAGGGTCCACATCTGGTTAGTGTAAGTAGCAGTGTTTCTAGGAAGGTAATTGCTGAGTGTCCAGGCTGTGATATGGCAGTGCTCTGGTGACAAAAGGTGTTGAAACCCTCCCTCTTAGCAGGCGGATGCCTGCTGCAAGCCCCCAGCACCCCACAACTGCTCTGCTCTCCTGGAAATGGGGTTTTGACTTCCACACCGTTGCCTCCTGAACCCTGAAAGGAGTTGGGACTTAGGTTGTCCCTCAGGGATGTCAGCAGATACAAAATTTGCTTACTGTCACTGGTTCAGTGGGTTAAAATCTTTATGGGATAGCTGTAGCAACATTTTCAGTTAACACGTATGATATTTCCTATGCTGGGAGCTGCAAGATTGTGACTCTTCTGTAGCCTATGCTAATTTTTTTTTCAACCCTGGCACAAAATTCAAAGCCAATTTTAACCTTTTTCAGAAAGTCAGGCAGAAAAGCAAGGTCTTAAGAGAGACTGAAATTATCTTTTAATGAATCCAAGCTCTCTAAATCTGATGTTTCCACTTTTAATTGAAGTTACTTGATCTGGCTTCAAATTAATGTCTGCTTGCAAAACTCTTAGCTTTAACAAGGCAGCATTTATTTACAAGAGGGTATTATCCCTCTTTAGTCAGAAGCCACCCAATACACTTTTTAAAGCAATTTTATCTGTGCTGGTGAGAGATATTTTTCTGGGGTACTGGCTTCATCTTTAGCAGGAGGAGAGACTGAAATGGAGACAAGGTTTTTTCCTTGATGATCTGTGACCTTGACAAATCAGGCACTGCAAATCACTGCTGTTTCAGATCCAGGACTTAAAAATTTCACATCACTTAGCAGGCGGAAATTCCCTATATTTTGAGAAGATCCTCCTGTTTTACTTGCCTGTTAATTTAGCAGCTCCCAAAATAGTAACCTATAGTAGCTAGATTCATAATTCATAATTAAAACTCCTACCAGTGTTCAGGCTCCATTGTTGGTTTGACCTCTATGCCTCTCCATGAGCATCCATTTCAAGAGATGCTTGCCCTTTTCTCAGGGAGAGCCTTGTGACTCATCCCGTCAAGTTAACAGGAGTTAATAGTCATAAAAATATTGATCCCTCCCTCATTCCTCACCCATGGCAAAACAGTGCAACATAGAACAATCAGAGCTTTCTGGCAGGGCATCCAATAAATCTGGAGAGGTATTAAGCAAAAATGAAGCTCTACAGCTGTTGGATAGTGGGTGAGTGTAGATGGGTGGCTCAAGAAAGGGCTTCCTGTTTTCCCTGTTACTGCTTGGAGGCAAACCTATACTTCGGTGTAAATACTTTATTTGATAAAATTTGATATTGTTTGCTGTTTATTCATCAGCTGTGTTGTGTAGTGATTTTCTAAATTGAGTGAAGTTGAATTAAGTTTGCAGAAATGCTGTTCTGCTCAGTTTCTTTCTCAATGGTGGTTGTACCAGTTAAGAAGTTTATTCCATATGTGACCTATCCTACAGCAGTCTTTCTACTAAAGCCCTGAGCTTTGCTGAAGTACTGCTGCTGCCGGATGAGCAGCTTTTAGCTTTGTCCTTTGGATCCCATAAGCAGAGTGTAGTTCAGCCTTTTTGTGCACAGGAACTGCAATGTCTCCTACAGGCTGTCATTCTCCTACACAGCTTCAGCCCACTGAGTCCTCTACCTCTGGCTGCTCTGCCTCAGGCTCTGCTTGCAGCTAACGACCAAGTCCTGCTGGCGTTTCCAGCCCAGCAAGCAGCCAGGCACTTCCTGAGCTTGTCTTCTTGACTCCTTCCTTACCCTTCCCTAAGCCCTGGTGTAAGACCTGTGGAAATGTGTCTCTTCCACACGTTTGCTATCTGAACTGCCCTCGGTCTGAGCTGCTGCTTGCTTATATCCTCAGACTGGGCTGTTTGGGATGAGTTGTTCTGTTGGGAGTAGGATGCTGCTGCTTGCTTCTGCTTAGGCCAACACAGGGTCACAAAGCTTTCATACCATTTGAAGTTCCTGGCAAAAAGATTCTCTGATTTGCATGTAAAATCTTTTGTTTTTCACACTGAAATTTTCTCCCCGTGATCTCTTCTGGAACACCTCAATTCTCTTGTGTCTTCTCTTGGCACATGCAGGGACACCGTTTGTGCCTTTTTTGCAGGACTGCCACCATCCCAGCTCTTCTGTTCAGTGAGCTGGGAAACCATTATGTATTGCTTTCACAGCCTTGCCAAGACCTGCATGCCATACCTCAAACTTAACTTTAGCAAAATTCTCATCTATGAATTGCATTACATTTTGTTAAAAATGTCTCACATAGACCACAAAAGGAAGGACACGGCTAACATGTGAATGAAGGTGTTTCCAACTCCTCCAGGCCTTGCGGATCATCTCTGCTTTTGATGTGGTCCACGCTGTGGTCCACACTGCCATTCCAGAATTGTTGTGTTGATCTCCACAAAACTTCAGTGCTGTTTAAATGAACGTGTTTCTGTTGAAATCAATGACAAGTTTTGCTACATGGGTATTGAAGAATACAAAATAGTCTCAAAGTGTATTATGCTTTACTGTGTATGAGACCCCTTGAAGGCATTACTTACTGTTCTACTTATAAGTTTTCTTTTATATACAAATAAGTTCAAGTTAAAATATACGTACAAGTGAGCTTAGATTCACATAGGAATGTATACTTGTGTTTTTAATGCAGCCTGAATTTTACCTGTCTGCATTCTGAATTCTGCACAACTATGCGCCCAGTGTCTCCTTCCTTTCAAGTGTACATGCTGTGCTGTATGCCGAAGTGGGCAGCAAAACAAACTTTGTGTAGCTACTGGGCCCACCTGTGTGATAGTCAAGAAACTCAGTAGCCAATATAACCTTGACTCTGACACTCGCAATGATATCAACTTTCAAGCTGAAGGTTGATCTTCATAGGCTTGTTATGTTTAAGAAACTGATGTGTGCTCTTGTTGCTCATTGACTGTTGCAAAGTTCATGTAAGAGTAAAGGAGCAGGGTGCCAGGCCATGTGGCTGAGGGAAGTCTTTCTGATACTGGAGGTCAGAATCTATTAAAACTTTGTCTTGAAATGGGTTAACATATTGACAATGTGCTGCAGGGGCAAAGTCACATGCAGTCACTAGATTTTTCTCGGAGAGTTATTTTGCTGCTCACTAAAGCTTTCAGTCTGAAATGATGGAGGAGAGTAGGATGAAAGATGACTCCAGCTCCTCCCCCGTAAGCCTTTTGGTTCAGTATCAGGTTTTGGGGTGTAGATGTCAGCCACAGTATTTGAAATGGAAGGAGTGCAATTTCCTGCATCTGCACACTAGTAGGTAGCTGGTGCTGCATCTCTGGGATGTGATGTGCAAATAAGGAGTCAGCATCACAGGGACTCTGGGTCCAGGTGGTAGCTCCGGGGTCTCTGTGTTCATTGTGTCATAAGAACGCACTAGGGCCAGCTCCTGTCCTGGTGTCCTTCTCAGGAGGCAGGAAAGTAGGCAGCTGCAGATCAGATGCTGGGCAATTGCCTTTTCTTTGAGGCTGTCTGCAGGTAGACACAGCCTGGTGCAGACAGTCTGGTCTCTGTGGGCATCCTGGCCAGGCTCAGGCTTGGAAACCTACTGGAGATGGGGCTGGGGCCCTCTGTAACCCTTGCTGGGCATAAGGAGAAAGTAGATCTCAAGGAAATAGCCCCTCCAGGAAAGCTCCTGTGGGGACAAAAAGCCAAAACCTCTGGAACAGAGCCAGACATTGATGAAGGAAAAAACTAATTTCCCTTTCTTGTCGGCCTTGTAGTACAGGAAATGTGGCCCTCTGGGACAGATGTAAATTCATACATGTTAAATTAATGTCATACTTGTCTGAGAACTCCCCAATTCCAGGATCTCCCTATTAAGTAGTCAATCAGCCAGTTATAAAGGGAGCTGTTGTGTTGGAGATGGTGTCTGCTTCTTCCACTCCCCCAGCATCAGTCTGTCCCCAGTGTGGTAGGAGAAGGTTAGGGGAATTTTAAAGTAACTGCCATGAGTTATTTCACTAGATTCCTTTAGATTTCTGAAAAGTGTGCTGATGTCTGTAACCTCCTGACTGTCTCTTCTGCTTTTGCTGGACAGAAGTGTAAAATCGAAGTCTTCAGACCCTGCTTCAGATGTGGGAAACTGCCCTGAACATCAGTCCACTTCTCTGTCTGTGCTGCTTTCTAGCAGTGTTACACCTCATTTCTGCTGAGACCTACCTCATTTTGAATGAACTTGGGAGTTGCGGGATTTGTGTCTCTTGCTGTCCTAGTGATTTTGCTGGTGGTCAAGTGGTTTGTTGGTGAAGTCAGAGTCTTGAGCATTGACAGATCTGGGCTGCCTTTTCAGTTCTGTTTTCTGAGCTGGTGTGGTGGCCCTGAGACTGTCAGTGCAGGTCTGTGCCTCAGTTTCCACAAAGAAGGTAAGAACTACTGCTTCAAACTGTTCTGGGGTGGTTCATTGTACCACATGAGAAAACGTGTTGGAGCATATCAGACTAAGTGCCCAAAACCGCTTATACTATCACACATCAACTGTGATCTTCATAACTGTTGTTACAATGCAATGCACACACAGTCACTTGGCTAGGGCTTGTTGGTGTTAGGAATCTGCTGGATGCACTTCTGAGCAGAAACTGTTTGAAGAACCCATATTGCTATTTTAAGCTTTACTTGGCTATCCTTCAAATAGGTCTGTGTCTTTAGGAAGCGGTGTTCCCCGAGATGTCCCAAGAAGTTCCACAAAGAGAGTAGATAAGTTTTCTTCCCATGCAGAAAATGTGTGGGGTAGGAACCCAGAAGACCCTGGCTGCAGGGAGCCTACTTAGCATGCATGGAAAGTATCTGGTTCCATTTCCAAGTGTCTTCTGTTGTGTTAATTGTCTGTTATCCAAGTGTGTTTTCTCACCCAGCTTTTAAGGAGTGGCTTAACCAGATGCAAACCACTGTTTTTTTTCTAAAGGAAGGAGCAGCTGTGTGTGCTAGCTGAGTTTGCTCTATTTGGAGTTCCAGGGAAAGGGGAATCCGAGTGCTCAGCGAGTCCTAAAACAAACTAACACACACAGCAGGGATTTTGAAGGAGACAGTTGTGGAGCTGAGATCTTTTCCCTAGCACAGCTAAGCACCTGTGTGCTCACAGCCTGAAAGCAATGGGCTCTGTGGCTGAGGCTGTGCTCAAAACTAGCCAAAGGGAGCTGCCTCTTTCCTTCAGCAAAGCCTGCTGACCAAAGAGACTGGATGGGTAGTCGCCTCCTGAGAAGCCTGGGGTAGAGACAGGAATGTAAGGTCAAAGAAGAGCTGAATCCAGACAGGACTGGCATGGAGTGCATTACTGCTGAGGTTAGGCTTACAGTTCATAAGATTAGGGACAGAAATCAGGATGAGGTTTTTTCTGTAAGGTCTGTGCAAGTTAAACAAGAGGCCACCCCACCTTGGTCTATGGTACAGCACTATCTCCTGTCCTTCTACAAGCAGTGAAACATCAAACTGCTGCTGATGGCAGGAGATGAAATGACAGGTACATGATGACCTGTTGTGAGGACTCAATTCATTTATTGCTGAAAAATTGCCAGTTTGCCTTCATAGCCTTGTATCCATTTCTGGGGACTGGTAATGCCAATTTATGCAGTTGCATGAGTCTCCACAAGCTTCATCAGGCTGAGGCCCTGCCACAATCGCTTCGTCATATTTAGCTGAGGGAGAGCAGAAGTGAGTGAAGCGATGTTACCCAGACCCCTGTTTTTTGGGAATCACCCAGTGATACAGGCAGCTTTCTGTGCTTAAATGAAGCTCTTGGTAGCAGACTGATTGTATCAAGCACTCAGTGCCCTGGCAGCACTTCTGAAAGCCAAATCCAGAGCAAATGACAAATTGTTTTTCCATTCCTTGGAAAGTACATGCTCCCAAACTGCTTTCATTTTCACTGCCTCACCATTCACTGTGCATGGAGGATTTGTTTATGTTACGCTGTGCAAAAAAATCGACATGTTATCTCAGAGCAGGGTGGACTAATCCAGAGGAAGATTTACTTGAGTGTAAATCAAAGGCTTTGTTTTCTTGGATAGTTCTTCAGTGTCTTGAATCTAAATCCATCATGTTATTCTGCAACACTCCAGTATTTCAGAAGAATTTGGAAACTTTGTTATCCACCACAGTTTGTAACCATACTGGAAGCACTGGGTGTATTGCTGTCTTTTTCTGCTGTTGAGGCTTCTGCTCTGCTATCTTTCATCTAATTTATTTTTATGCAATGATTAATATCTGAAACCTAGATGAGGGCTGTACAAATGAAAGCTACAATACAAATCCATCACATGCACTCCTAGTTCTGTGTAAACAGATTCTGAGCCTGTAAAACTGCATGTAACTGGTGTGACCAGGTCTGTACTTAACTAACCTGTGTCTGCATAGAAGCAAGAAAATACTCCCATGCTTGCTATACTTTTCCATTTTTCCTAAGTGTTTCAGGCAGGAGTTATAAGGATTTGATTTAGATTACATAATATGTGTTCATTCCCTTGTAAGCTTTGCTGCACTTGTTAGATTACGTTCCACATTGTGTTCTCAGGTTCCTGGTGTCCTGCAGGTACCAGCCTACCTGGCGAGCTATCCTGCACACATCTAAATGAGGCACTTTATGAAGCTGATGAGAGCAATGAACTCTTCCTCCCAGCAGGTTTGGTACCATCATTGCAGGGAAGCTTTAGAAGTGGGTAACACTTCCACTCCCATCCTCTGCTTTTGAAATATCAATGTGTGGAGAATATGGGTCTCCATACATTGACAGCTGAAGATGGATGGTCCAAGAAATGTTGGCAGAGCTTTGGAGATTGAGCAGAACAACATTGTGGGTCTGGGATATTTAGAAAGTTGGGCTGATCAGTTCTGGGTGTTGACAGATAGTTTATGGTTTGTGTACAGCAGCTTAACTTCCTTGTGTCCAGTGTGATCTGGAGGAATTCCTGATGTGAAATTGAGTCTTGGCTCCTCTGTTGCATCCATAGGGCAAACTAGAGACTTGGTTACCTGCTCTTTCCAGCATCTTTGAGTGCTTTTCTGTTGATCATGTGTATGCAAGTCAAATGATTAAAAAAGATATAACAAAATAGCTGTCAGTTGCTGATGCAGCTCTGCAATCTGAGTGAAAAGGAAAGTGAAGTGGCCCTGAGGCTGAGCTTCACATCTGGCTGTCAGGCTGCAGGGAAGCTGAGTGCAAGGGGCTGGCCTGGAGGAGATGGGAATTCAGAATCTCATCCAAAAGCACAGGGATCACCGGGAAGGGTGGAAAACCAGGTGCAGGAGTGCGATGTTTTTGTGGTGCAATTACAGAAAAAAAGACAGAGAGCTTAAGAGATAAAAGGTTAATTAGCTACAGCTCTGGGTGTTGTTTCGTATGTGTCTTACAGTGTGAAGAAACCAGCATCTTTAAAGAAGCCTCTGAGTCTTTTGGGACATAAATGCTAGGTTCAAATAGCAGTCAGGACAAGGAGAATTTTTGTTTCCCATGTCACATCAAACTGGAAATGGCAAGATATCCAAGCCAATTGGCTCCTTGCACTGCCAGATGCAAAAGGCTGAGAACTGCCAACCAATACTTTCCTGGGCTGTTCCTTTAATTTCTTTAAGCTGCTGGTATGTTAAGTTGCAGTTTCCATCATTTTTGCTCTGGATCCCAAAGGATCAGCTTCACTTCCTTTTGGCTTGGGGATCACCAAAGCAGAGCTCAAGTGACGAGCCTTTTTGTACAGGAACTTCGAAACAAGGCAACTTTCTCCTCCACATTTTGTGCAGCTGCGGCCAGTCATGAACACTTCCAATTTTTTTCATTTTTTATTCTGTCCACATTTCTGTCTCAGGTGCTATAACTGAGAGCTGGAGAGTGTATTGTTCCTGCATTGATGCTAGAGATTTCAGTTCTGACACTGCGACAGGGTTACAACTCCATGTTGGTGTGAGACTCCAGAAAAGAGCACTTGCATTTTCCTTACAAAACATAATTTTGGTGTATATCCAGTGCTAATAAAAGGTGTTTCCCACAAAAGTGAACTCATGAGCAGTTTACAAGATACCTTTCTCTACTACAATGAGGTTTTCCATGGACTTAGTGTCTCTAAAACGTCTATCAACAAAATGAGGGATCTGCTGCTGCATTTGTCATATCAATTGCATGTGAGTATATTTGAGAGACAGACTATTAGTGTATTCAAAAACCATTAGACAAGTCTCCCAGTGATTTCTTTTTTCCACAGTACAAGTAGTCTGTCCTGGTGAAGCCAATGGCAATTCAGACACATAGAATGAACAATATCAAATCAGTTAATTTCTGCTCAGAGATTAAAACTTCTTTGCAAATTTTCTGGAAGGCCTAGACAAATAAGAAACCTAAAATCTACTACAGAGACACTGTCTACTTTGTCGAAGTTTTCTTGGGAGGAAGTTAGTACTAGACAAGAGGCAGCTTTGAGCTATTGAATTTTTGGTCAGTATTGCTAAACAAGGTGGAAATGTTGGTAATTTCAGGAGGAGTGGATTAGTTTCATTTTACCCATAATTTTCTACCAGGTCCAGTGGGAATGTGGATAGTTAGTGTGGCTCTATGTCCATTGTAATTTCTCAGATATCATCACTTTGGTAATAGCATGCCATTTCTCTTGTTATATTTTTGAGAGTTTATTCCTTTTCCACAATACCTACAGGTGATAATTTCAGAGCCTTGCATTCTGCTTTTCATATCACCTTCCCTATCTATTTTTGTCTTTGACTAGATCTCATTGACATAGATATCTCTCCCGAATTTTTGTGTTTGTTTTTTTTTTCACCTGGCCCAAGGGAATATTTTTTTAGTGCACATCAGATAAGCACCAGTTATTTCTGTGAAATATGCCTTATTTGGAAAGACCCTGCTATTCTAGTCACATGTAAAATTCATTGTTCTCATGACTAACTAAGCCTTTCCTTCCACAGACTGCATCCTCTGTTTCTGGAGTGAGGTACACAGTGACACTGCTTCTTTGGATGCCCTCCTACATGGTTATAAAGCTATTTACACTTAGAATTGGATGACAAGTCATGGTTGGTTGACATAAGCATGTATCTGATCTTATAGCTGGTTGAGTTTTAAAAACAGATTCCCATTTGTAGCTGCCAAAAAACTTAATGGGTAGATAGTATTCCCGCTGATAGCAAAGGCATTTTCAGAGAAGGCTGGAATAGAGAGCTTGTTGCTGTCTCTAATCCTTGTGGTTAACAACATTCACGGACATGTGCAGATACTTCAGACCTCATGCAAGAAGCCAGACTATGGATTTTGTTAAATTTGTAATCCATTGTCATTTGTCTGCATATCTGTGAAACTGCAGCTGTCCCAAAGTTTTGGAAGAATTTACTTCCAGGGCAAGATCTATTTGAAGAAAAAGAATTCTCCTGTTTTCTCATATTTCCTTGAATTCTTATAAAGTTTTAATGCTTTGTAAATGGCCTAAGCCACTTGTATACACCCTAATAATCAATTGCAGTGCTGGTGTTAACTCACATACAGTCCCAGTCACTATCTATACTTGTTTTCTGTTTTCCTTCTAATTTTTCAGCTGGTCTCCTATTCACCTTCTGGCTCTGCATACTCTTTCACGTCACTTTAGCTCAGCTTTTGACTTTTGATATTAAGCATTGTCCAGCACCTGTGAGCATATTGAATTTTCTAGGGAATTTGAGAGTTCAACCAAATGAATCTGCCTGGACATTCTCTTTTGAATGTTATGCTTACAAGTTGTTGTCCTAGTTAGTACTTCATCTCATTCCCTTCCAGATGTTTTCTCAGACTTCGTCCCCTAGGAGGTGCTCTGAGATAATTTCCCGCTGTTGATAAACCAGCAAGTCTGTTTTCTGCGTTTGCTCCTTAAATCCTTGTTTAAACTATTAGCATATCAAGATGGTGTGCTAATTCTTTTTTTTTTCTTCTTTATTTTTTTCCCCTGTAATCTAAAACTCATCAGAAGATAAACTGCCACTATGAAGGAGTCTCTTTTCAGCTAGTTATTTTGTAATCAAAGCTTGGGAGGGAGAAAAAAAGGAAAAACTTTCTGGAAAGAGTGGAAGTTGCAGCCTGAACCTGCTAAAACAAAGGAATGTACAATACACTGTTTAAACTGTAAATCCAGGCAAATATCCCTTCAGAATTTGCTCTGGGATTGATGCTTGGCAGCAAATCATGGATGAAGACAGAGATATTTTTGGCCTCAGTTAGGATTTCCCTTCATTTTGTAGCCAAGTGCAAAACCAACATCCAGCTGCACTGCTAGATATAGCACTGACCTTTTTACCTTATTGGACTGCATTTTGACTCTTAATTGAAATTGCAGTATAATTACACCTCATGTCCCAGTGGGCACTTGTCTGCCTCATAAAACCAACACACATATTGGAACAATCTGTTCTCAAGTGATACAGAGCAGGCTCTAAGGAAGAATTGCCTCTCATCTGTGCTGGTGGTGGTGGCTCCTCCAGGACGGCATGACTAGAGCTACTATTGAAGGAGGTGCACACCTGGGTTTGAGAGTAGTGTCTGGTTTCAAGGGAGTTGACTCCTCCCTTTCTCTGAGCATCAAAAACATTCCCATGAAGTAAAAGCAAAACCCCAAAGAAAAAGCTTCCTTGAGATCTTGCAGCAAGAGGAAGCAGTGTCTGTGAAAATCATATACTCTTTGAAGTTTGTGTGATACTAGCACAGGTCTATAAAGCAGTGTGCATGGGTTGTGCCAATACTCCCTGACACTGACTTCAGGACTGGAATCTTTGCCGTGGCTGTGTTTCAGCCTTGTCATAGGAAAAGGACCAGACCCCATCATCTCCACTGCCCTTTTCCTTGCGAAGGAATCCTGAAGGACAGAAGACTGTTATACATTTGGCTAAGTTCCTGATTTGGGCAATTAGAATACCAGAAGCATGAGGACATAAATGTGCTGCTTGGTTTAACATGTTTACTTTTGTTTCCTGTACTTCTGATGCTTTCCTGATTGAAAGAAAATGCTATTTACACTAAAAGACTCAGTGAACTTTGTGCCAAGGAATATACTGATATTAATATGGACCCTTACTTGCAATTGCGCTCTGTACCTTAATGCTGTGCCTGGGCAGAGGGATGCAGAAGGGTTTTGTAGCACTGGCTGCAGACCATGTTAGTAGGGGTTAGAAGAGGCCTGGATGATTTTGAAAGTAGGGTGTGAGGAAGATACTACGTAACAATAGTAAGATAAGTAAAAACTAGCTGAAATGATATCTGCAAATAATGATACAGAAAACAAATATTGTGGCAGCAAGCCAGTTCTACAGTATAGTGCTGAAATAACAGTTATTTGGCATGTGATGCATATGAAAACTAAGGACAATTATTCCTTCCTGAACTCTGTCCAACGTATCTTTAATGGTTGTAAGTGATGGGGAATCTGTCATTTTCCTGGACTACTCCTTGGTCTAGGAGCCATTTCTTCCTGTCAGTCTCTCAGTGAACAGTCTCTGTTCACTTTCTTTTGGTCAGATTCATGAAGTTGTACCTGCTCTGACCCTTCCTTCTCTCACAGATTCCTCCCCTCTCCTTTATATTTGCCTATGAGAACTGCAGGAACAGTCTGTACGTCTAGGAAAGTTACCTGTCCCAGGAGGAGTTTTCCAGTGCTCAAGGTGGGTTATCCATTGTGATAAAATGGCCTTATGGAGATGAAGCAAAGTGTGGAGTCTTGGGGACTTGCCTGAAAAGATGGGTAATTGGCTGCATATGAGGCTGGTTAGTTACTGTCATCACCTTGTGTGTTTGAGTGTACAAAAGGAGCATTGTGTGGTGGCTTGGATTGGTCTGGAGGAGCTGTTCAGTATTGCAGAGCAATTAGGAAGTTGGTGTTACAAGATCAGCATGGCTAAATGGATAATAGTGGGTAAATGTTAGGAACACCATGTAGAGACTTTGTGCTAATTGTGTCCCAAAACACATGCATGCATTTCAATATGCCATAGGACTGACAGTCATAGGTAGATGCTTCCTTTGGGTGTTAATTTGAGGGAAGTGTGAAGGAGCAATGATGGCCCCATTTCAAGTGGTTGTTTAAAGCCAGGCAGAAGAACCAGGGCCTTGACTTCTCAGCATGGCTACTTTTGGCTTTTATCTCTGTGCCTTTCTGTTTTATGTGTAAATTGGGGGTAATGCTTCCCTAAACTTACAGGAACTTCCTAAATTTAGTATTTATGGAGTGCTGCAAGTGAGCAACACAGAGCAAGATAAAGCAAGGGAGGTGAAAGTAATAGCATTGTGCAGACAGACAGCGGGGCTTAAGAGTCCACGCTGAGCAGCAGAGGTGGAAGAAAACTGAGAAGCTATTGAATGAGTCCTGCCCTTCCTGTGTGCTGGTGCATGTGAAGTTAACAATCCATGAGCTGTATTTTAACACTGGCTACACTGGAGATTTTTATCTGCTGTCATAATGGTTGTTTTGGGGTTTCTTTTTCACTATAGCTCAAGTGGGCATTGGTGTATAAATTTTGTGTGATGAAGCTTATGAGGAGGGAGATAAAATTGATGTTCTCTGCACACTGATGGCTCCAGGCATCTTTCTTCTTCAGCTGAGCTGCAATGAGTAAAGCCATCTGGGTGAACACAGGGACAAAGTGATCAAGAGTAAGAAACTTCTTAAGAAATGGCAAGCCCAGAACGATGGTTGTGAACTTGCAGAGCCTGGTGGTAAACTGCTGTTTTATCCATGGATGTAAATAGTTTTCTTGATAAACTATTTGCATTTACTTAGTAATCAGCTTCCTCCAGCTCATGCCGTGCCATCTGGAAATGACCAAGTTCTGGCTATTAACAACTGGCTTCTCAGCTCAGCATGAGGACTGTGGGCTACTGATTTACTAATTAGAGAATCAGGCAGTCGCTGCTGCTGCTGTCTGGGCTTGCTGTGTGAAATACAGCATGCTTACAGCTGAGGGCAAGATTACCATGTGGGGGCTCTCCAGATCCCAGCGGTATCTTATCCACCCTCCTGTCTATGAATAGTGGTCTGTATATGCTCATCAAGTGAAACAAACAGGGGTTGGTTCCTCCTCCCTTCCCAGCTGGGGATCATTTATCTTTGGCATTGTTGAAGTTGCTTGGGAAGGTAGCACTTTGCTTCCACAGCAGGCTGATATATTGAAGTCTTCTGCATATGGTTTGATAAGTCTAGGTAAGGCTTTCTTGTACAGAGGATTAACTTTTATTGATTTTTCCTGTCTCTGCAGAGAAGAGAAAGGAGTTCAGAGTTTTCAGTAGTTAAGTAAAACCTGTAGCAAAAACCTGCAGAATCACTTGCAAATTTGTATGTCACTTTGTCCAGAAATTCCCTGTGAGGGCAGGTAAATAAAATGTGAACTTTCTAAGACAAGATATTTGTAAGCTGTGATTTCCAAAAAAACCCCAAGTATGGCTTTCCCAAGTGTGAGTGATTTGAATGTCTTGTTTGATTAGCGACAAGCTTGCACTACAAAGGAATTTGGCAGGAGACCACACAGGATAAACTTCCGGCAGAAATCATTCACTTGGAGGGAGAGGTCTCAAAACAGGACTTCAGATGGCAAAAAGAGTTAGATTTGTAAGATGATAGCAAGTACTTTCCACTGACAGGAAGGAATAATCCCCTCTGCCAAAGGCTGATCAATATTTAGGGCAACGCCCACAGGCTGGTTTCCTTCAAGGCCCCCTGGTAATGCTGAAGACCATAGGAACAGGGAAACAACACCTACACACATACACACACATACACGCAAAAAAAAAAAATCTTTCACTTGTTTGGGTATGGGACTAGGCAGATTTTTCCATTGTCAGAAGTGTTGCAAGTGTCTCATTGACAGTTTTTCATTCAGCTATGCTTCAATGAAAATAAACCTACTTACTTGCAAAGCTGATATCTGTTGTAGGCTGTAAATTCATAAGAAAGATGATTGATTAAACGCATTTTAGCCTGGCTAGTATGTGCATTTTTCTAAGAGAAAGGAGGATTTTTAGTCCTGTACTTTTGCAAATATGAGTAAGCGATCTGGAGCTCAGTATTCTCTTAAAAATCATTATCTACCAAAAAAACCCCCAAACACCAGCACAAAAATAACCAAAAAACAACCAAACAAAAATGCAACAGTTGTTGCCTTCCTTTTATTTTCCTTCTGAATTTTGAGCAAATTTGGCTCAAATTTTCTAGATGTTTACCCACCTAAGTGGCTGGAAACATGGAACAAAACTTGGTTCTCTGCAAACCACGCTGATGTTCAGTGCCCACAGCTGTGTCTGTAGCAGCACCATGGGCTCAGTTTGAACTGATGCAAACCCATCTAATCTTTCCCCTCTAGAATGTCCTTTCTGCTTGGCTGCTTCTGTGTCACTGTCACAGGTAAGGAGGTGTAAGAGCTACTCGGATGATTTTGTATGTTTTGCTTTATGAAGTAGCAAGGCTTAAAACAAAACTCAAGATTCCTATTTCATTTTCTTAACACTCTCAACAAAAAGTCCTGCATATTGAAGAGGTAGGATGAAAATCACAAGACTTGGCAACACTAAGGCAATTTCTTCTTGAATTTGGCCTATGCTTCAGATTTTTGAAGAATAGCTTTTATAAGTCTTCCCAAGAGAGTCTTTCTAAACAAATAAATGGTTTTTTTCCACTGAATTTTACAATCAGAAAGGGCAGCCAGAAAATTTGAAACTAGTGAAAAATAAATTGGTCAGTCAGTGTCTTTGCCAATGAGGAAGTACAAGAAAACAAACAGCATCTGTTATGGAAATATCCTGTATTTGAAAGGTATTGTCCAGTCCAAATCCTGAAAAGCTATTAGCATCAGTGTTGAGGACTCTTGGATTGTATCTTTGATTTATATTTCAAATTCTTCACATGTATACAGGTAAGCAAAGGGCAGTTTCACAAACAAAGCCTTTTATTCATAGCTGTGCAGGGTTCGTATTGCAGTTTCATGTACAGATAATTACTTTGTGTATCCTGGCATTATTGTTTTTCATGTTTGCCAATGATTGCCATTGTTTGCCAACAAGTGTCTTTCTGGGCCTTTGCCTTTACTGCAGGCTATTGTTTCCTCCATCACCAATCACCACTGATTAAGCAAAGCACTTATTTCTAATTTTGAGCGTATGAGATCAGATATTGACTCCAGGGGTCTGCCTTAAATTTTAATTTTGACTAGGTCTATGTTGTTAACTGGATCATGGTGTAATCAGGAAGTGATTGTCAACACAAGCAGTCCTGAATAATTAATATATCATTTGGAGATAGTATGAATCAGTCCAGTTACATCTTTGAGGCTGCAGCTCAACAATATTGGTGCTGTTTGACAGTTCCCTGCAGGATCAGCTCTGTATACAAGTGTTGGCTGCTCAGGCAGTCTATCACAGGTATGAACATGAGAACTTCTCGCTAGCCTTGGAGCCAGTCCCAGAAAGATTCATGAAGACAACAAGGAGGCATTAATCTCTGTGAACAGCATCAGTCTGGTAAGATGAGGCTCCTGGTTAGATACTCTGTTCATTGTTCAACCCTATGGCCCTCACCGTCTGCAATCACAACTTGTGATTCAAACAGTGTTGTAATAAATGTAACTTATCTTCAAAATGCCTTACAAATATTGTTAGCTCACAAAATCTTTAAGTTATAGTAAGCTTGTTTTTACAGGCTGTGAATTTGTTTCTCTTCACATGCTTCAGGACAGAGGAGATCATTTTAGCCTTTTTGCAATGAAGAGGAAGACATTTTGTGTTATTTGAAATGGAATATTGTTTTCTGCTTGTTTTATTTGGATAAAACATATGAAGAGAAAATTCAGAGACCTCATGACTGTCAGGTCATGGGTCCACATTTTAATGTGCATTTTAAGGTGTGCATTTAATATTCCTCATATTGTGTGAGGGAATATCCCTTTTCACATCAGCCGAAGCATAGGATGTTACATTTTAAAATATTTTGGGAGGTCTCTGTAGCTCTCATTTTCCCCTTCTGGCGCCCTGGCACACAGCAGTAAGCTCAGAAAAGAAGGGTGCAAATAAACCATGGTGTGCTCAAGCAACAGGTAGAGGCATCATCACAACAGCACTCACTGGCTTATGGTCACTGAGCAAGAACTGGCTACAAAGTCCTGGGCTCTCTATTGATATATGAGTTCAGGATCTCATAAATGTGGATGACATTAAAGTGCCCATGGGTGACAGAGCACTTAGAGCACTGATGGAGGGCATATCTCTCTTCTCGCCATTTTGACCACAATAAACAGCTGCAGGTCCAACTCTGTATAGTGGAAGAAGTAGCTGGTAATCATAGAGTTGCCAGGTTGGAAAAGACCTCTTGGGTCATTGAGTCCAACCATTCCTATCTGCCACTAAACCATGTCCCTGAGCACCTTGTCTACCTGTCTTTGAAATACCTCTAGGTACAGTGACTCAGCCGCCTCCTTGAGCAGCCTCTGCCAGTGCCCAATGACCCTTTCTGTGAAAAAGCCAGGACAAACTCTCTTGTGCTCAGGGGCTCTCCAGAGCAAATTGTGCTGTCCCTAGCCAGATCTCCCATCAACCAGTGCATCCTTTATGACCACGGTGCTGAAAGGAGATCCTAAGTGCTTCAGACCAAAGAGGAACTCTGGTTTACAAGTAAATCCATAAGGTTTGAAGGTATGAAAATTTACTGCAGGTGTTTTGTTCTTTACCAGATAGCAACCCATTTACTTTAAAAGCAACAGGCATCTATATGGAGAACTCTCCTCTCCTAGTCTGTTGAACTTTGGTCACTGCAGTAAATATACTCCACCTTCTTGCCTACAGGAGAGCAAAAGGATAGTGAGAAGGGGAAACTGTTGTAATCTCTGCTCTTTTCTGATTGCTTCTTGCAAATGCAGTGTTGGACCTTGTTGATAAGGAGGAGGATATTCCTGGGAGTACAGCAACCCATCAGGAAATCCTGTCAGAAATTTTCCAGCGAAACTCATCAAGTTTCCCCACCAGCCTGTAGGAGCGTCTGGCAGACAGGTAACAAAGATGATTTCTCAAAGACTGTACTACTTGTAAATACAAATTTTGAAGTTAATCAGAGCATCTTGGTTTATGACTCAACCATGTCTATGACTCAACTTCTAATGCAAAAATCATAAAACCCTCCTTTTGTTGCTGGCAATGAATCCCCAACTGCTTTAGAAATGTCTGTATTCCACATGCTTATCTAGTGTAACTTGAATAAGACTTTTGTCTTGTCACTTTGCCTTAGATGGACGGCAAGCAGGAAAGCTGCATCCTCAGGAAAACTATTTTTGTCCTTCTAAGGACATGGGAGAAATTTAAGTGCATCTTTGTGTCTTGTGGTGAAGCACTCAACAAAGTGATTAGGTACCTTAATTAGGAGCTTAACTTTCACTGAAAAACAATACACATTGTTGTATGCTGGCTGTCTTGATAAGATGGTTTCACTTATCTTGTCAATTTGAGCTCCTTGAATCAGTGTTGATTGTATGTGGCAGTATTAATCAAGTGTATTATACGTAACACAATTAAGTTTTGAATTAAGTTTTGACTGAGCTTGCTGCTCTGTGCTATGTAAGGAGAATATTTAGGTAGCAGTAAGCACAGATTAATCTCAGTTTGTGCTCACTGTGTACCATAAACTTATCAGCCATGTTCACCAGCTATCTAGCACTTGGAAAACAAAGGAGTTTTACGTAACTTTGGAAGGTACTTAATATGGTAACAGCCTAGCCACAAAATTCTCTGGTCTAGCTCTATGTCTGTGTACTTCTCTGTCATGCTGAGCTGTGGAAAGTGTAGCGGGAGAAACTACTTCAGCAGGCCAGTCTGCAGAATGACCATTAGTTATTGAACAAGGGCAGGCATAAGATGGCTCCAAATTTTTGTGTCATTTCTTCACAGCTAGAAGTTTGTGAATGGTCTCCTCATCCTCTCCAGGACTTTTACAGGAATCTCTGCAACTGCCCAGAAGGCAAAGATCATTCTGGAGAGACAAAAGTGGGAGACTGACAACCTTGACTAATACACTCTGTTGGACTAGCCGTATAACAATACTCTGAAAATTCCTTTCAACAAGAACAACATTTTGTGGTCTAGATTATGCTGCTGACATAATATTCAGAGCTCTTGGTCAGTTGGGAAATTATTAAGATTTTTTTAAAGGTGTTTTTTTTTTATTGGTTGCTCACAAATGAAATACAGATGCAAGATTCCTTGAGCTATAAATCTGGCCTCAATCATTCCTAACATTTCCACATTATAGTGTGCAAAACAGCCTCCACTTAAGTAATTTCCAAATGACTGAACCTCACATTTTTCTTCTGTTGTTGTCGTCAAGCTCACCAGATGTCATAATCAAGGAAGAGCCACTAATGAGAAGCTGCTGGTAAATTTGGCATGTCTCAGTCACTTCCATATGAATACCTGGAGAACAGACTAAGCATGTACAACTGCCAATGTGAATCAAAAGCAAAACTAAAAATGAGAACATGGATGCTAGCTACTCTTTCAAACTACTCTATAATCCAAGTAAATAGCCCTGTCAGTGTACAGAAAAACAACAGCCTGACTCATAAACAAGGTAAACCTTTCCAGTCTTGTGTTTCCACAGTTACACACTACAACTAGAGCTGGAGTTGGAGTTGTCTTTTGCATCAAATTCAGCAGCTGAGCAGGATTTAGACAATAACTCAGTCTGTTACTGTAAGGTATAATTCATACAACTCAGGCATACTGTTGGCCCATATAAAGTTACAAACATCTTGCACTCCATTAGATCTCTTTTAAAATTATGTATATTAAGACAGAAAGATTTAGACAGACTTTAGGCAGACAATTGATTTAGATTGTTCTCTTGTTGCAAATGGAACAGTTACTGGCTGCATCTTTCCAATGTTAACACTTTCTTATACAGAACTGGCCTTTTCTAGACATGTGCATGGCTGAACATGTTTGTGTCCACATTTCCTCACCCAAACAGATTTTCTCACTGATTAAATCTGAGAAAATTAATGGAGAGAGAAGAAAATTGAGAAGAAAGTGTGCAACGTGTTTCTTTTGATGTACAGTTTTATTCTATCTGCTCTTGTAATAGAGATGATGTCTGAGAGCATTTTGGACACAATGAACTGTGACCTTCAGTGAACAATGACCCATCCCCAACATGCAGAGCTAAGCTTTATCAGACTAAGGATTGTCCTCAGCCTCCCTCCAATGTGCAAGTATTCTTTATTTAGATCTTCATAATGGAACAAGCCAAGGTCCAGGTCTGAGCCCCCAAATATCTTGGACAAAATATAACTAAATAACTCCAGGACCCCTTGTGGCTGCCATTTATGACTGTATGGAGAAGTGGTTGTAAAGCTGAAACCTGTTTGCAAAAACTTTGTTGAATCAGAAGCTAAATTACCATCTGGTTCCGTTGTGCAGTTTTCCCTTTTTTTTTGCTGTTTTGTCGGTTCTTGTGCATGGGAAAACTTAATTTGTTGATGGAGAGAGATATTTGAGCCTTTAGCTGAGAAATAGATTTTGTTTTGCCGTTTAACTTGAATAATATATTTAAGTCAACTAAGGTCACATAGTCAGTGGTCAGAAGTCTTGCCATGTGCCCCAAATGACCAGGCACAAAACCTAAGCAGTAAATTGCTTAGACTGGAGAGATGTGTTAAGAACAGTTTGGCAATCACCTTGTGCTCTGGTCCCTTGGGAAGGTTATGTTCGACTCTATTAAATGAAAAGAGGGATAAATCCCCAGAATCTGCCTAGAAGAATTCTGTAAACAAAGGGGATGGAAAAATACATGTTGAAAAATTGTTCACCCGTTCTAATTATTTAGTTAATATGGCATGGATACTTGTAGTGGGGAGGATGATGGGACAAGTGTTAGAAGGCTGGATTGGATCCAGGATGATTTTCTGTGACAGCTTGGTTAATTATAAGAACCATACAAAAAAAAGGCACATAAACTTCATCCTGTTCTGTTTTAAAACCTTCCCCAGAGCATAAGTCCTTCTTTAAAGGTTACCCTCTGATATGTAACACACCCCATGTTGTTATACTAAGCTATGACTCTGTAATAAGTGTTTGAAATTTACAGCCTCAGTTAGTCATAGACTTGAGAAGTGTTTATTTTTTCTCAGTTGTTCTTGCTACGTAATGAACGTAACCCACTGAGTACTCTCAGACTCTAGCTCTGGGCTCCGGCAGCCTTGTTCTTTCGAAGAAATAGCACATCACCTACAGCACACTGGTAATACGAGTGAGGTCCTTCTGGCTATTACAGAATAACAGTTTGCAGACTGAGGAGGAGAGACTAGAACCAAAGTCACACAAGGTCATTTCTGGCTGAATTGAAAACAAAGCCCATGTTTTAAAGGCAGCTTAGGAAAATTGCAGCCACTTATCCATATTGGTTTACAGAAAGAGTCTGTCTGCCTGTTTGGATGTGGTGGTTGCCAGTTGGGGGGGTTCCTTTTCCATAAGTAACTGATTTGTTTTGGTGAGTTAAAATTCTCTGTTAGGATGAAGGTCTGTGACTGCTGGCACTGATTGTGATTCGTACTGTGTTTCAAGCAGCTCAGGGTTTTTTGCAGGCACAATGGGAGCTGCTGTGCATGAAGGATTCTGGATCTTCTTCAGGAGATTTCAGAAGCGTTTGTTTGTCTTTTGAGAAATACTGAATGCACTTTGTGGGAAAAGAAAATGCCACCATTTATGCAAGACATATGTTCGGTAAATGACTAACATAGCAATTAAGTTCCAATTAAAACTATGCTTCTGTTCATCAAGACTGATTATCAAGTGTTTACTGCAAACTATTTGATTTATTTGGTACTTACATCGTGTTCTAAACAATAGATGTATGGCACATATGTAAAGATTTCTTTCAAATAAGTCTTGGTAGCCTTTTGGTGTGTAAGAAAGCTCCTGCACCCTTGGCTTCTGCTGCCCTTAGTGAGTACCCACTCTGTGCATGGTAGTCACAGGGCAGGCTCTCCTAGTTCATGCCACAGGCAAGCAGTGCTTGTCCTTGGGAAAATCAGAAGAATGCTGTGCCTTGCTGTGGTTTGCAAACTCAGTTACTCTGCCTCAGCTTCTGCTGCAAGAGATTGTTTTCAGTTGTTAATATCTTTGCCAAACTTTTCTGTTCAAGCTGAAGCTTTTTTTTTCCTTTTTTGCTAGTACCTGCTTCAGACCAATGTGTACATTTGTCTTAATTTAAAAATAATATGGAGTTGATTTTTTTTTTTTAGGTGCTTAGAAGTTTGCAGTTCGGCCAGTGTTCAAGGGTGGCAGGTCACTGCCTTGTTTGTACTGGTATTAACTGTGAAGTATTTTGTTATCCTTTTTAGTTGTTTTTCCTTACATGTTCTTAGTCTGGGCTGGGCTTTCGCATAGGTGAATCAGTGTCTTTTCTGTCTGCCTCCCCATAACATTACCTTACAGGCTTCCATTGCAGCCCCTGCAGTCTGTCAAAGTGTGGAGGGCTGAAGCAGGAACATTTGAATTCCCCTGTCAGTCCAAACTGTCCTCATAAAGAGAGCTGGGTTCAGGGGTTCTGTTTCTAATGTGTCTGCAACTTACATGCTCCATGCACAAATGTGGTTCAGACATGATCATTGCCCTGGTACTCAGCTCCAGCAGCAACTGATGGTGTGGACAAGGCCCTTGGGAGGGTTTTCACCCTTTGCCATATACAGGACCAAATTTGGTGGTCTGTGTCTAGCATTGCTTTTGCAAAGAGTAAGGATGGAAATACACCCTGCCTTTTTTTACACTGCAAAACATCATGGGAGAGCTGCTCTTGACCTACTAGTCATTGTGCTTGTCAGGATGACCCAAGCAGATCATCTGCTGATGCCTTTGTGTGCTGCTAAGCTGACACAAAGCGCTATGTGCAGATGGGTCCTCTCCTTGGACTCCATTTGGTATGTCCCTATGCTGGCGCCATGCAGGTTTACAAGAAGAGTAAAGCAAAACTTAGATAGCTTTAAGTAAAACCCATTTAGGAGTGGATTTAATGGTCTGTGAGTGTGGACTCCTGAAAATGCAATTGAGACTTCATATGTTTACTGTGTTCTGACCCTCTGCTCTGTATGGCCTCCAGACCTCATCTGCCTTTATATGACATCTGGTAGAAGCGTGATCAGGGCATTTTCACTGCAGTGTCTTCACTATGTTTCCTACAAAAAGCTTGAAACTGTCTGCTTGGGGATTGGCAGCTGCCTGAACTGACAACCACTGGCTACACAGGCTATGGGGCATTTGGACGTGGGTCATGAGATGTACCAGGAATTCAGGGCTCTGGGAGTGTTCTCATAGGGTGTATTTTAGTGTGAATTATTTTCCTCTAAAAACATTCTTTTTTTCAGGGCTTTACTGAGCTGTAAAATGTGACCCTTAGGAAGTGGAAGCTGCTTCCAGCTGGCTGCTTGCATTAAAATACAAATCTTTCCTATTCCCCCCAAATCACCTGGTACCCAGATAGGGTGCAGCAGAGAGGATGCAAGCCCCTTGTCCAGGAGCTGAATAGAATTTCTCTTTATTCAGCTGAGTGGAAAAGAAAATTAGAGAATGATGCATCAGGGACTTGCATCCTGTTGTGCAAAAAACTACTGTTAGAAGAGGGAGCTCATAACATCCTACAACGTGTGAAGTGAGACTGGGGCTGAAGTAAGGAGCGGGGTGGAGATTTTTCTGGCTTTTGAGGTTTTATGAACCTTGCAAACTGTTTCATATGTTCACAAAGCTAGCCGAGTCTGTGAAACTTTTTTTTTAAATTTAAACTCTTTTCTTTCCAGGGCCATCCAGGTTAACAATAAAAGTAACATCAAGCAATGAAGTAAAACTAAATCCGTTCTGTAAAGAGTAGAGCATCCCATCAAACTCAGTTGAGATGTAGAAAATGTACTACCTTTATTCACTGGATCATGTATTGGTTCCTGGTGTTGGCTGCAATTTGTTTCTAGTCTCATTCATATCTTCAGTAGCTTTCACTTTTTTCTGTGTGTGTTTTTTTAAACTCCAGTTTCCTTGAGAAACAAAAGTTATGAAATGAATCCATCTGCACATATATGAGTTTCTTTTGATCTCTACTATCCAGTGTTTTCACTGTGGCAACTAATTTAATCCAAATTTAGCAGGAAGGTGTAGTTCTCAGAGGTAATTGTGTTCCAATGTGTTTTGTGAAAATTTTGCCTGAACAGAGGAGTAAGACCTTGTTAATGTTTCAAGCAAGAGGCAAAGCTTCAGGGAGCTGACCTCATTAGGCATTATAAACTCACTCCCTATCAAAAGAGAAACACACCATGCTGCAGCTTCAGGAAAAGCTTGCAACTAGCACAAGACTGAAGTTCTTAGGAAACTGTCATTACCTCATGGAGATCTCTGCCTTTCAACTTTGTTGAATGTCTTCGTAAAACACTATGTAACCTATAACATCTGAGAAATCAAACTGACAATCCAAGTAGCAGCGAAACTAGATTGGTCTGCGTGTTATTCCATGGCTAGTCATGAGTGAAACATGGAATTTGTTTCACAAATTAAAACATCCCAAATTATTAGCAGGCCTGTGAGCATTCTGTGTTCTTGGATTTTTATTGTCAGTTTCTGAAGCCAAATAGGACCAGACCAAGTCTGTTACTTCATCTCTGCTTGGCTGAAAATGTCACTGTGGTCTAATTGTGTTCCTAGAAGTATCAGACTTGGCTTTGCATCAGAGGATGCTGGATCTGGAGGCAGTGTTTTTTGAGCTGATCTCACTACTTGTGGGATGAACCCTTGTTGGAGTCTACTACTTGCTCTAGACTCTAAAAGATGGGCATATGTGATATGAACACTGATACAAACGTTTCGGAGTTAGGTCTGGAAAATGTTGTTGTTTTCATGTCCAAATTTCTACATAATCTGTGTGACTTCAATAGTAAGTTTAGAAAGGAAGAGAAAAAAAAAAAGATGTAAATATTTTAAAAAGTGGTGGGAGGAGTGGTTCTCTTCTTACCAACATATCTGTCTTGCACAAACTGTCAGATATTCCAGGGGTGAGCGTTCCTTCTTCAATCCCTAAAAAAGCAGTTTTGCTTGCTGACAAGGAAGTACAGCAGCTGAGCTGTGGCAGTAAGCTGTGGCAGTTTATTCCCCCAGATTCTTCTGAAAGATCAACCTGAGTTTTTCATCCCTCAAACTCTTGCATTACTGGAACACCAGTACTTTCATGACCAGGTACCTAAATGTGTGTTCAGCAAAAGTAACTTCAGAGTTTTTTCACTACATGTTTTCCTGCACTGGGGTCCAGTGTCTGCCCCATTAGATTTGGGATCACCTCCCACAGGCAGTTGTTTGGGAGAACATAATTACTTTGGGAAATGTACAGAGGTGCCACATATAGGCTCTGCCCTCCTATATCCTACTATAAAGTAGTGCACGCAGCCAGTCATTGGAGCTTCATAACCAGGTGTTTGACCAGATTGTAAAAAATGACTTGGCTGTTTATGTAGCTACCACTGTTGGAGGTGCTTGCCCAAGGCCATGGTTCTCTGCAGAGTCCTGTCAGAGAAGGGCCCTGCCTGTTGCAGCCTGAACAGAAACATGCTCAGGAGAGGAATTGGTAGTCTCTGCCTTTCTTCGGCTTTGAACCAGTTCCCTAGTGCGTGGCTAGCTGAAAAATTCAGCAGCTCAGGAAAGACTCTGTTGCAGTGTCAGGGCTTCTTTGTCTCACAGAAGTTAGAAATAAAGTCCTCTCCAGAGCTGCTGTTCACGGTGTTTTACAAATTAGAAGTGCTAAGCCTTCTGTTGAAGCATTTTGTTTTACAAACCACGAAGGCTGACTTTGAGTGTCCCTGACTGTAAATGGTCTCCAGTACTCTTTGACCACCCATCAGCTGGTGTGGGGCCAGGGGTGCTCTGCCCTGATGCCCTCAGTGGTCTTTGTGCTGCCCAGGGCTGAAGGTGCCTCAGGCAGTGGTATGTGGTGCCCCCTTGGATTTTGCCTTTGGACAGAGGTGGAATCTAGCCACCAAAACCACAGCAGGGAAAATAGCCTGTTTTTTTGGTGTGAGTTGATTTCTTAGTGAGCCTCCCAGACACCCAGTAGAGGGACATTCCCAATGGCAATTTGTTTCCCATCAGGCTAAGGAAAGATGGTTGATAAGCAATGTTGTAAGAGTAGGTCGTGACTATGTGCTATTCTAGCCAAAATTACAAACAGCTATCAAATGAGTAAGACTAGCAAGGAAGAGTTTGCTGCTTCATTGCTCAGGTCATTTTGGGGGAGGGAGGAGGAGTGAAGAAGCTGGGATTGATCCATCACAGGCTACTTGCATTCCTCCTCTGAGGCAGATGCTTCACAACACAATTCCCTTATGCTCTCTTATCAGCTATGGGAAGGTGTTTTATTACTAGGTTGCTGCTGGCTGCTCACCAAGCACCTCTGAGACAGGAATCGTCACTCAAGCTAAATTAAAGAGTGCTTGAGTACATACAGAGGAAAGAAAAACAAACTGTCAGAAACTGAATCCAGAACTCCTAATATTCAGAGATGCCTGGATGACATCAACCTTTTCTCCCTCCCCTAACCAACTGCCCTTCTTGCAGATGAAACCCGGGTTTCCAGAGCTGCCCAAAAGAGTCAGGTGCACAACTTCCTTAGACTGAGACATCTACTGTCAGAATTTATGATTTCTGGGATTTTCTCTGATTGTGTTCTTTGTCTGCTATTGGACACATCAGTTAACTTGCACTAAGTATCCTACCACATGTAGTAATCCTACCTCAAAGTTCAGTGATGCTGCAGGCTGTGAAGAAGAAGTGCAGATGTTCAAGCTTCAATGTGACAAATCGTATGGACCCAAGCAGTGCTGTTGCTGTAGGGATTAAGGCATCTTCTGTCATGGCAAGCCCATGGGAGCCCTATTTCAAGCTCCCCCTTCAAATAGGGGATTGTGCTAGCACAATGACAGTGTAGAAGCTGTGCCATGTTTGCTATGTGAGGTCCCCAAGGGCAGCAGGGGTGAGCTGCTGGGGGGCTGGGGAGAGTCCTGGGGTCCCTGGGGGTGGTCATACTATTTGCAGAACAGCCCTGTAGACAGTTGACAGCAGGGCAGGTGCTACTTTCTCTTAGGCATTGTTTTCTGAAGCAGCACCGAACATGAATATAATGCATGTATTTGTTTTGTTTGAATTTTAATTTATGGCTTCTGCTTTCCTTTAGGATGAGAACGTGTGGTCCTGGTAAGGAAGTGGCTGATTTGGCAGCTTGGCAAGTCTTGACTGTGAATGAAAACAGACTGCATGGTATGCATTGAGGTTTAGACTGGGAAGGCCCGGGGTCTGTCCTTGCACCAGGGGTCTGGGAGAATAGCGGCGCAGACAGGCGTTAAAGTGTGGGATGTCTGTAGTACCATAGAGACTTGGACATCTTGTACTCTGCCTGTTGCAACCCCGCTAGAGCTGCATTTATCCTCTCATGGGAACAGATTCTGAGTTGTGTGCTACTGAGCAGTCATTTTGCTTAATGTCATTCCATGTTTTGTGGAGCTGGTACCTGCCAGAAACAGGTCTGGGTGTATCATGGAAGGAACATTTTCCTAATAGGGAAAAAAGTTAGAGTTTTGGTGTGTTTTCCCACAATTTTGAACTTTAGGATGAGTAGGAAAATATATATTTATAACATTATGTCAACAATTATTAATAAATATAGTTGCAGAAAACAGTATTTTCTGCCAAAAAATATTCTCTCAAACATATTTCACTTACCTAAGTGTTTGTCAAGATCAGCACCCAGAATAATAATTGCCTGGGGTGAAGGAAAGGGAGAACCGTGTGTAGAGAAGGAAGATGTAGGGAGATGTGTATGGTCTGTGGAGGGAATTTGTTAACATCCCTGGTGAGGGGGCTGGATAGGTCCCAGCTGAATTCACTGTTATTAGATCCTCTGTGGCAGGCAGAAAAATCTCATGCTTCACTCAAAAATTTCCAGCCTCCAGGCACTGTCTACCCCAAAATTTTGAGGCAGTTATTTAGATACTTGTGGCTTTGAAGCACTTGTTCTTGATAACCTCCAATGAACTTCTTTGGTAAACCAGCCCTGACTATGATCCACATCCTTGAACCACAACAATCACCAGTCACCATCTGTCTGCAGCATGGAAGTAGCCTGGAAACAGAATATCCCTGTGGCTGTGGCTGTGGATGTCTTGTCGAGATGCTTTTCCCTACTGGACACACAAGATGCTTTTGCTGGTGATGAAGGCCATGCGGCTGTGATAGCTGAAAGGTGATGTATCGCTGGAGCACAGAGAAGAGTTTTATCAATGTTGGCTATCAGGCTTTCTGTGCATTTGTTGAGCAGCTTAATACCACAGGATAAATATCTGGGGACATCATCTATCATCATGACAAACTCCCTCTCTGAACTCTCCCAGACCCATGTTCTCTGTGAGCAGCATTGGGCTCCTATTACAATACAAGTCTATGCGCAGCCCCTGATCTGTTTTCAATTTGCTGATAGTGATGTTGATATTTCTTGGTCTGGGTGCAACTGCAAATGAAGTTGGCTGCCTTCAGTCATCTTGCTCTCTCTTCTTTCAGTGATATGCTCTGCAGCATTTTGATCTCACTTGATATATGTGCATTTGCAGTAAAGGACTGTTATGGACCAGAAGGGATGTTTTCCTGTTTCTTTCAAGACAGCTTCCCAATTCCCTGCTAGTATGCTTGATTATGGTGTTTGCAATGTGCCAAGTCTGAATACTGAACAGAGCCCAAGCAGCACTAGGACTGAAAGGCATTTGGCAGGGGGATTGGAAAAGGCTGCTGGAACAATTAGGGCAACAGTGAAGCAAAGGCAAGAGTCAGACAGGTTTTCTTCATGCATGCAGCTGTTGAATGAAATCAGGAATTGGTCCCCATGGACTTGGGCTAGAGACTGCGTTTGCATTCAAGGGCATCTCTCCCCACCCCAGCTGCAGCAGAGAGGTGCTGTGCCTCACTCTGTTACTTCTTGCAAGGGTTTGAGCCCCCTGGGATTTTGAGAGAAACAGTAAATGTGCCTGATATTTCTACCGCAAGGATGTTCGGAGTGAGGATAAGTTTAACAGTGGTATTGAGCCTGCCAGGATGGAGGGAGAAATCAGTATCTTCTGCTACATGAATGCTGGAGACAAATATCCAGATGGCTTGTTGTTGGGCTATGCAGGAAGGAATTCCCTAAGGAAAGGGGCAAAGCTATCTGATTGTCACTGAGTATGGAAAAAAAAGGTTGTGATTTTTCTATAACAATAGCATGTGCTTTATTTCCCCAGGTTTATAGCACCTTTTAACTCCTGCTGTCTCCAGTTTCAGAATAAGTTGCTGCTTGGTGCCATTCCTAAGCCTTTGCCAGCACTACCGCTTCCGGCTCCTGCTTTCCTAGAGCAGATCTTTGCTTCAGGTTATTTTCGCCAAATTATTTTTTCCCTCCAATCTGGCTCCTTGCTTTTTCTAGTATGCTCAGAATGTGTTTTGAGAAATCCATAAATCCACCTGTGTTTCCAGTCTCCCCTATTATTGGTTACACTTATTTTATTTTATTTTATTTTATTTTATTTTATTTTATTTGCTATTTGCTTTTCTTCCCTAAAGGATACAGCATTTTTACAGTGACAGAATAAACATGTAAAGGCAGATTCCAGGAGTGCTGTGGAGACTAACAAACTTTGTAGGGTTCTTTGGAGTTATCTTCAGGCTTGTCAAGAAAGCTGGATATCTAGTGATGGCTAATGGGCCTGAATGCACCAGGGGCAGGGGGCGTCCAGACATTTGAAGACACTCAAATTCTTGTCAGCTCCTCCCAGAGCAGGACTGAATCCAGAAGGGCAATGTTTTTCTGGAAAGAAATTCTAGCAAAGATCATTATTGAACTAAAAAGTGGGCTGCAGAACTGTGTATGTAACTCGCAATAACAGAGAGTTGCAAATAACTTTTTACTCTGCGTGTGGCATTGGGAGTCCCACAGCTCTGAGAAGCTTGTAATTTAGGGCCAAAATGAGGTATCTTATGGGCATAGAGGAAAGTGTGCATTCAAGCTCATTTGCATGTATGTTACATATTTATCAATTTGCATCTGCTAAACACATAATATCATAGAATCACAGAATCACCAGGTTGGAAGAGACCTACCCGCTCATTAAGTCCAACCATTCCTATCAAATACTAAACCATGCCCCTCAGCACCTTGTCCATGCGTCCCTTAAACACCTCCAGGGAAGGTGACTCAACCACCAGCCTGGGCAGCCTCTGCCAGTGCCCAGTGAACCTTTCTGTGAAAAATTTTGATTTGCACTCAGCAACAAGGGACAGTGCAGGTAACTCAAGGATGGAATTTTATCCCTTGTGAACATCATTTAGCCTGTCTAAGACTGAAGAAGCCAGAGGTGTTGAGTTTTTCCTGGGGTTAATGTTAATATGAAAAATCATGAATTCATTATAGTTTTGTAGCGCTGGAATGGGCCTGCAAAGATCACATTCATCATTGCACTTAGGCAGGAGGATAATTTCTAGACAATGCTTGTGGTCGTTTGCCTGACTTCTTAAAAAGAACTCCCTAGGTAACCTGCTGCAATGTTTAACTGTGTCAATAGTCAGAAAGCTTTCTTAATGCTCCCCTTAAAACTACCTTGCCTTGAGTAAAACTGATTCTTCTTCATTTACTCTCAGTGAACACAGCAATCGATCATCATCTTCCTGACCTTTTAAATGTAAGAAGATCACTATTATGTCTCTCCTTAGTCTTCTCTTTTGTAGACTAAACAAAACTAACTTCCTTCATCTGCTCTTCCTGGGCTGTATTTTCTGTACCTTCATCATTCTTACTACTGTCCTTTGGACTTTTTCCAGTTTTCTACATCCCTCTTTAATTGTGGTGCCCCAAAATCAATACAGTATTCCATAAGAGTGAAATTATTGGTATCGTGTTATATATGCATAACACTTGTGATAATACAGCTTAGAAAGAAATTTGTCTTGTTTGGAATGGCATCACACTTTCAACTCATTGAGCTTGCCTTGATCATTTTATGCTGTGCCATTCCTGTCCAGTCAGTGCATAGCTTATTATTCTGTCCCATGTTTCCACACTTCATTTATCCTTAAGATGGTAGTAATTTGTACTTGAATTTAGCAAATTTCATCTTGGTTAGGACCAGCCCTCTCCAACTATCAAGGTTGGTTTTTATTCTAATCCTGACTTTCCAAGAAGTGGCAACCTCTTTCCATATGTATTTTTTCTCTGCCTACTTGTATGTAACTATTTAAGTAGCTTCTGGTTGTGCTGTCCTTTTGTGCCTGAATTGTTAAAAACATTGGCTTTTTGTTTCACTTGCACACAAGAATCCTCTTGTAAAAAATGTATGAGTGCACATATCTCAATACTATTTCTTCAAAGAGTTGTTCTTCCTTTTCTACTCCCGTTCATTGTAGACATGTATTGACTTTTCAGGCCCAAAAAGAGATTAGTTTTCCATATTATTTATATTTAAGGAAAAGACTTATTATTTGTTTGAGAAGTTACTGCAAAGGAGTTCCCTCAGCTATAACAGAAAATATTTAGGGACTGTGAGCTGCGTTAAGAACTCCATCTAGATCAGCAGCTGGGCAGTTTTTGTTTCTCTTGCTCACTGAAAGTTCATAGGGACTATCCACTGTAGGAAAAGTCCATTTTCCTGGAATTCTCCTTCCCATGTGTCACCAATTCCTTTGTGTGCAGCCTCCCAGTATCAGTTCTTCTTACTCTTGCTTGAATAATGTTTTCTCCTAGGCTGTGCATTTATTTAGCAGAGGATAGTGGAGCTCACAAAAATAGCGGGCAAGTGGGAAGATACTTACTGTCGTCAAGTGAAGGAAAAGGGATTTTCTTGTTCTCATCATTACAAATTGCTCATTACAAGCAAAGGTGCTCCAGCAGGATCTACAAGCATCATGTGTGGTAGACTTCATTCCTGCAGCAAATTTCCCTGTCAGTGTGCTGATGGATACCGCTCTGACCAGAAATTCTAGCACCATCCGTCTGTCCATCTGCCAGAGGACTACTTGAATATTTTCAGTAAATCAGCTTTAATAGTCTCATCATTTCATCTGTGTTTAGTCCCCAGGTTACTGTTGAGGCAAACTGTAATCACTTCTTGTCTGCTGCATCATAAATCTTTATTTTCACTCGCATGTCTGCCCTGGAGCCAGTTTGCAGCATTCCCATGATATGGTGATCAGCTGCTAGATTAGATCATATGGAGAACATTGTGAGCTCTCCAGTACTTCTAAGAGAGAATGTCTTTTCTGAAAGCTTCACCCTCCTACTTAGATTTTATCTAGACATAGGAGTTGCTGGATAATGCTCTCTGTGTGTAATGCTCACAGTGTAGCGTAAGGAACAGAATGGTCCCCGATGGATTTACTGCCTGTGGACCAATTACTCTTTGACCTGGAACTGTATTATGGTCTGCAAAGGCTGCTGAAGCCCAGCTTGCTGGCACCAAGTTCTGGTTTCCCAGCTTTCTGTGATGCCGTGGCTGGTAGTGAACGGCAGCTGAGGGTGATGGTGCTGGTCAGTCACAGTGATTACCAGGACGGTGTCAAGCGACAGTACATCCCCAGCTGCTCTGAGGCAGAGGCAGTTTTCCTAGATTTCTGCTTGCATAGCAGTAAAACCACAGCCTGCCAGGGAGGCATGGCAGTAATTTCCAGCCCCTAGGCTAGGCAACTAGCTGTGAAGGGATATGTAAGCTGTGATATTTAAGAGGATGGAGGAAGCTCTGGTTTACTAGAGGCAAAGGCTACCCTGTAAATCTAGGAGCAGTGTACTGTCAGAGGGCCTGTGTGTTGCTTTCCCCTCTGATTTCCCTCTTCAGTTTTTGTGTTCACAAACATGCTTTCCAGCAGGAAGGGCTTGCTTGCTCCTCTGCTGTAGCAAAGCAAAACGGAGTGTCTTGTCTCACCTCTGGGGTAGATCTGAGTGCTTACACTTTGGTAGGTCTTAATTTACTTTCCTGATTTGTCCTTACATGCTGCCAGTGTCCAGCCAAATACTCTTGCTTCCCTTTGCAGTAGAAGGAACACAGTCCACTGTTATGTCTCTGTAGCACCTGACAGACATGGTTTTCAGCATGTGACAGGGCCTTTTAACTCATTAGAGTAGTACCAGATTTTCTACTGAGGTGATGAGATTTCAGCACTTCCCCAGAAAATCAATCATCCTACCCACAGAGTAGGAGATGGCTGTGTGGGATGAGGTTCTTGGGGAGCAAAGCTGATTGCACCACTTCCAACCTGCCTGCTATGGTTCACTAGGTGGTCCCACCTGGCCTTTCCCCAGAAACACTGACTTGTTTTCTCTACTTTGTCCCAGAATAAGCCAAGTAGTGTCAGGGGATCTCTATAGTGATAAGGGTTTTTTAGTTAATTATTTGTATATATACTTTAAAAGCCACAGTGACATGGGCTGGCTGGGTGGGATCCTTGCAGAGCAGCTCTGCTCTGCATGGCAGTGCCCTGAGTGGCTGCAGGAGCAAGGCTGGATGGAGCTTAAGCATTTCCTTGCTCCCAAGGTCACTTTTGCCATGAAGCCTTTTCTCATTCACCGTTCTCAGGCAATTTCACTTCCTTGTATCACTGTCCATTTTTTTCTCCAGCCTGTGGGTGCTGGAGAGAATTCCTTTGTACCTCCAGTGAGAGCTGAGGGAGGAGGGAAGCTGAAAGTGATGTTCTATCTTAGTTCCCACAGGTTTGTTTGTGACTTGCCATGGATAAAGTTGATGCTTACGTGAGGCAGGGTAATTCTGAAGCCTTGGAATACATTTTAATTTGGTATCTATTTATCAAATATTAGATATGACAGTAATCTTTTATATAAAAAAAAGTTTAAGCAGTCTCAGATGGGCTTTTGCAAGAGGGTCCTCATCTTCATGGTACCGGTTCCTTCTTTCTGGTCCAGTGAATTTTTCATACTGCGACAGCCTTCCACAGAAATGGCAAAAACTCCAACTCATCCACTGTCAGCCTTAGGAGAGTACAGTTGCCTCAGCCAGGCTGTGTGACAAGTGACCCAGCCCACTGCTTGTCCCAGCAGGAATCACCCACTCATAGGAGAATCTGCACAGACCCACTTTTGTCCCCTAATATCTTAAAGAAGGGCACCTTTTAGAATGAAGATCTGTTGAACAGAAAGTAAAACAGCTTTCCAGACAGTTCCCTCAGTTTCTGCTGCCAAAGAGGGCAAAGCTGGGAACACCTTCCCTGGCCACCTTGCTGGTCACAGCTGCTCTCAGTTCTCTCTCTGTGTGAGTGCAAACAAGGTGCCTCCCTGAAGTGATATTGTGTGATGTATTTGTCTGGTTTTGCCTTCTCAAGCTGCAGTGGCATTTGGTCATCTGCTGGACTTCATTGACAAGCAGAGGGCACACAGTGCAGGATGGTGCTACCTTTGTTACTCTTGTGTCCAAGAATGTCTTGCTCCATACACAGTTGAGAAATCTTGTGTTGCCCCAGTGGCTGAAACATTCCCTCTTGGCTCATCCTTCTCCTTTAAGGGCAGAGAAATGCACACAGCTCCATTTCCCTGCCAAGGAACTGCCAAGGAACATCCATACTGCGATTTGTATGCAAGAAGCAATTGTTATCTACAGTGCCTAATCACTGCAAAACACACGCATTTTGGAGGCATCTAGGGCTGGAGAAGCCTGTTGTACATGTCAAGATGAATTAGGAGAATGTCAGGATGATCTCCGTGCATAATAAGGAGAAAGAGACAGGCTGGGAAACATTGGACAAATGAAAAAAGGGAGTAATCAAGGAGAAAAGCTAGTTCTGGACAGGGATAGTTGGCTTGGCTTCCTTCCCTGTGGGCTTGTTCCATTAACATTTGGATATTCAGCAAAAGCTGTCTTTGCAGGGGTAAGGAGATAAGCAGAAATGTACTGATGTTTAGTTTAAAAGTAGCAGAGCTCCAGGTTTCAACCACTTTCTGGCTGGCTTCCTCCCCCCCTCTCAATGAAATACTCTGGCTTTTTTTATACCAAAATATGTGAGTGAGTCTGGGACATGCCTAGGTTCCCCATGCACATGTGGTTCTGCTCCCCTCATCTGATTTCATCCAGATGTCTTTTTTTTTTTATTAATATTATTAAACCACGCTACTATTAATAACTTGGAAGTAAACTTTCTCCTCTGAACAGAAATAGGATGCAAAACCAGCACTGCATTTAGTTTGCAGCACTGGCTTCTTTCTTTACCTATTTACCATCTTAGTATTAAATGACACATTCTCAAAAATAGGATGGTATCAACCCTTTTTTTCCCCTCCCTGAGCCTGATGCCTAAAGGTTGATGTTATAGTAACAGTTGTACTGAGTGCTCTATATTGTTATGATGAATTCACTGATGGCAAAGTCTTTTCAGGTGAGTTGGTTTGCTGGTGGGGCCAGGCATAGGGAATGAATGTATTAATTTTGCTGAACTGAAGTCAGAGCATTCACAAAAATCAATGTTGTCTTTAATTCCCCTTCTTGGTTTGCTGTATGTATGGAGGGGTGTGACTTCATTCCGTGTGCAGAGGTTTATTGTCTGATCCTCAGCCCAAGCAGCCAATGTGCATTTAAGATTGTTCTTAAATATCAATTTTGCTGACTACAAAAGGCTGCTGCTGAATTTCTATTGCAGTTTTCAGGGCACAACTGGAGGGATCCTACCTATTTGAAAGAGAGATTAGCTGTCCCTGGAAGTTTTGTTATGGAAGGAACGCTGCTGGATTCATTGTCTGTGCAAGAAGTCCAAATGAGCCACCTTTGAAGTTGTGAGAGGAGGGAGAATATCAGTGGCAGTTTAGTTTTGTGGGTGAGACATGCCTAGATCTGAGATAGGTCTGGTGTTTAGTACCCGCTACAGTAGCGGGGAGATATATTTAGACACTTAAATTAGTGACCATACTGTTTAGTTGTATGGAGCATCTGCACATCTCTTTGACTATAGGCTTTTATAGGCTTTGACTATAGGTACCTAAGAAGGCCAATGGCCATGTGACTATAAGCATCTGCTGCCAATGTTTATGAAGAAACTAAACACGATTGTACTGTGCGGTACTGTGAAAATTGGACTTGACGATCCAGCAAGCCCTTTCCAGGACTGCATTCCTCTGGTTTTGAAGCTGGAAACAAGAAACAGTGATTTCTGAGTACTCTATTAGTTTTGGCTTTAAATGGTAGCACATATCTCCTGAAAACCATTCATGACATGAAAAACATTTCTTTTTTTTTCTCTTAATGATAAAACCTAAATGCTTTTCTCAGCAATGATTTAATGAGCAGAATATTCTCGTTGTTAGGGTCTGATGCTAATAATTGACAGATGGCTGAAAGTTCAAAAAGCAGTCAACACAGAATATTTGCTATATAAAACCCAAACCATTTTGACTTGGAGAAAAAATAAATCAAAGGGCTTATTCTAGGGTCAGATTGTAAATGAATTGGCAGTAAATACAACCAACTGACCAGACATGTTTATATTGCACAAGTCTTGAAAACACGTATAGCGTAAAATAGTGTATCTGATGTTAAATGAATTATACACAAGGGGAAAAAGAAGTAGGAAGAGTGATCTTGATGGAGGGTAGGAGAAAAGTAGTGAAGGAAAACAGCAGAAATAACAAAAACAGAGAGGTGAAGATGCAATTTACTGGCTTGTTTTTAAGATAGATTTCAGCCAGTTTCAGAATTATGTAATAGATACACTTAGTGCTCTGCATTGTTTTGAAAAAGTCACTAAGAGCAAAATCCTTACAGGTGGTTCAGTTGGCTGGTGGGACCAGGTGATCAATCAAGTAGTATTAGATGTCCATTGATATCCCTGATATTTCTTCATCAGAGTAGGTAGAGCAGCCAGATTGATAACAGTAATGTCCAAAATCTGTGTATTCTGTGGAAGCTGAGGGAGAAGTTGCATCTTGAGGTGTTTCTGAATTATGATGGGATTGTCTCATTTATTTATTCCAGTCCCTTCTAGGGCTAGTTCTCAGTCCCCAGTCCATTCCTGACAGTTCCAAATCCTTAATTTCTCTCAATTTTGTTACTTCTGGATGTGGAGGCAGAGAAGGAACTGGGAGAGTTTGTTGACAGCCAGCTGAATACGGGTCAGCAGTGTGCCCAAGTGGCCAAGAAGGCCAATGGCCTGGATTTGTGGAGTAGTAATGTTGCACTGGCCATGGCTAGGAACTGGCTTTTCCTAGCTTCTTTACCCTCGCACATTTCCAGAGTTTGGTCATACAGTTTGGAAGTAAAACATAAATTACAGCAGAGGCAGAGAGCAATTGACAGGTATGGGGGAAGTGGAGAAAGGGACTATTGTGTGAGAAAGACAGCTCTGCTGACCTGAAAATATATTATTCCATGGAAGTGAGAACTAGTGGGGCTATGGAATTTATTCTCAATTCACCATGAAAATCCTGGGCTGGGGCAACCATCCATTTGATGCGGGTGGTCCTTAATGCATGTCATAATTTACACTTAAGGCATACACAATCCCTTGAAATTCCCTTCTTAGGAGGACCATAAAACCAGTGTTGCATATGGAGGTCACTGGAGGTTTCTGCAAAGCTCTCCCATTGTCAGACATAAACACATCCTATTATTCTAGCTTAGGTCAGAGTTCAATGACTCCCCAAAGCTTGTTTCAGTCCTAAACGGATCCCACTGCAGTCCGGGTGGGCAAAATAGAAGTTTACAAACCAGTGACTTTCCTCTGGCTGCTCTGTGCTGCTATGGGAAGCAAATATGACTCTGCAGACTGTAGGTTAATACACAGCTTATCAGGGAAATCACCCTTTCTCATCCTCAGACTGTTTTCTGAAGGATTTTGCAAGCATTAATACAGTTTCCTCTTCTCTGTATAGGAAATCCTAGGACTATCATTAGCCTCATCTTCAAGAACAGGAATCGGAAGTTAAAAGACTTCATGCAGGGAATCCTTGTTAGCACAAGAAATGTTTAACAGATGTGTCTTTGCTTGTCTGCTGCAAAGGCAGAGCCCAGCCCTTTGCTGCACTCCATGGGTCTTGGACACCCACTTGGACACAGATGTCCTAGTCCTGCACATCTATTGCTGGAGGAGTTCTCTGCAGGTCTACATGGGCCTGCTTCCCTCCACTGAGGACACAGTCCCTGATCCCATCTCTGTCAGGGTGGCAGCAATCAATCAGTACCCAGTCCGTGAAACATGGCAGTTCTCTAGACCAAAGCTACTCTTTACACCCTGAATGCCAAATGCTCTTGCTTGTGAGCATGAGACACACCCAGCTTAAGGATCTTCCCAAGTTGTTTCCTCCAAAAAAGACCTCGTTGCCTTTGGAGCCAGTGACTCAAGTGCTGTCAGTGCCCAGGGCAAGGAGTCATGTATGGAGAGTGAGGAAACCCTTCCTCTGCTGAAATGAATGAGATGGAGGAGCAGAAGGGTTTGCGCTCAGACTTGAGCTCTGGGCTGTTCTAGCTGGGGAGAAGGCTCTGCATCCCACTCTGGGAAATCAATGGTAAAGATTTTACTTTGTACCTCATCTCAACTGACAAAAGGTAATGCTATATCTCTTTGGACTACATGGCTTTGTGGTATGATGGATTGCTCTATGAGAGGAAAGGAGAAGCATTTTGGCCATAGCTGCAGTTCAGAGATTTCAGAGCCAACTAAAGCAACAAAGGGAAAGTGGAGAAATATCTGACCACTGAATGTATAATAAAGAGAGTAGAAAATGCTTTTTTTTAGGCATCTTATAATAACTGGACCAGGAGCCTGGGGACAAACCCAAGCTATCTTACCTAAAACATGCAATGGTATTTTTTTTTTCTCCTTTTTATTCCTTTGTCTCCTAGAATCAGGTAGTTTGTGCCCTTAGATGTGATCAGCAAAAGACCAGAATGGTAACTCATATTGAAAGATGGGGCAGCTGGACCTGGCCTTCAGTGGTATTTTACCTTTGTCAGAGCTTAGCAAAGAGAAAATAGCAGGTACAAGGAAGGGACATGTACAGCCTCTTTCCCTCTTGTGGCCTTCCCCAGGGCACTTTCCCTGATAAAATTGTTACCTACAGGCTGCTTCCCCCCCTGAAATATTGCCTGTTCCCTTCACCAGAAGTTTCCTGTGCTGATTGAATTATTAAAAGGGTCAAACAACATGGGGAGAAGTTTGTTTATTTGTAGGGTTGCGTATTCATGCCTGGTTTAGGCCCCTCCTGCTGAGGAATTCCAGCAATTCTGTTGGAAAGATGGGGTGGGTAATGACCCTGGTGGGATGCTGGGGCTTGTGGAGATGCCTGCGATCAGAGAGAGGCTCAGTTGGCTGGTAGTGTCCCCATAATGCAAACAGAGGTCAACAAGGAAGAGAAAACTGAGCGAGAAGTGGACTGTGCCCTCACAGGGGGCTGCTTTGTACCCCTTCCCTTGCCCTTCAACCTCTAGCCCCTTGGTAGCACCTGAGGAGCTCCAGGGAGATTTGTTTTCGCTTTGAAGACCACAGAGCTGACCTCCACTGGGAAGTCCTTGGGAGCCCTTCTTGCTGAGGATGCTGTGCTGAGACCTCCCTTCCCACAAGGGCCTCAGCCACAGGCTGTGAGGAGGTGGCATATGAGGAGGAAAGGCAACTGAGACACATACATCCTGGTGCAATTATTTTTAAAGCCAGTGAAGCATTAATTAATGCTCATCCTGGTAGCTGACCTATCTCCAGATGCCTGTATGGTGCAGGCTCCTATGAGGCACCTCCTCATGCTCTTTCCTTGCAGTGAGGAGCAGTGGCTTCCCAATGGTGGCAGCCAGAGTGTGACCATCAGTCACAGTGTGGGGAAAGATGGCAGCGGTAGCTACTTATTAGAAGTCTTCAGCTAGATCTTGGGAAACATCTGTGCTTCCTGCTGCTATGAGGTTTCAGTGCAGCTACAGTGGGCAACAAAGCTATGAGCTCCACACACACCACAAGCATTAGGGAGCAGGGAAGTGGAGATCGGCATGAACTAAACTTGCAAATCCCTGGGGAGCATGGAGTGGCTCTGATAGCTGTGTTTATCTCTAAGCAGCTGGCACAGCAAGATATATCAATCCATTTCAAAGAACATTTATTCTCCAGATCCAGAGGAAATACTGATTTAAGGCATTGTCTTTAAATAGACTAGTTAAATAAAAACTGTAGCAGCAGAAAACTGCAGTTTGCATCAAGATTGTGATGATTGAAGCATGGCACCTGGCAAAGATCAATGTCCTCTCATGCTGAGGGCTGAAGGGACTCTAATAAACTTACAGCTTTTTCCTCACAAACTGGTACAGAGACCAGTGTAGCTCATTATCCAGTGCAGTTCATTGTTTTGTGGGTTTTAGTACAGAACCAAGCTGGGATGATGATCTTGCTGTGTTTGGTCCTATGGAATCACAGTCTTGTTGTAGACTGGATTGTGCAGATGCTCACCGAGAAGAGTAGCTTACTGCACTGCAGATGGTTCACTTGTGTCATGAATTTGGGGTTCCTTTGTCTACATGCTGGCCAGACTCAAGACACTGAGAAAATTGGTTTTGCATGCTCTTTTCTATTAATATTATTTCAATTTTTTTTAATTGACAGTCTCTACAGAAAAATACTTCTTAATTGGAAAGTGCTGTGACACTTCCAAAATTTCCAGTGTTGCATGACATTTGAGTTTGTGTGAGCTTTGCAATAAAAACCTTAAATGGTTCTTAAGCAACAACAACAATAAAAGAAAAGCAAGGAGAAAACCTCATACATATGAGAGGGAGTGAGTGTTTTCAAAAGAAAGATTAGCTGTTGCTTCTGAAAATTGACTTTTTGACAAATGATTATAGTGCAAGCAGTTTTCATTAAAAACTAATCTGCTGACCAGGTGTAGCACACTCATATTTTGAAAGAAAGAGGGAGACCTTCACATGCTGTTGTTTGCCTTGGACAGTCAGAAGGCAGGAGGGGAAACAGTAGTCTAGAGGTTTTCTTGAATGCTGGTGGTGGCAGTGTGCAGAGCAGTGGGTAGATCGGACACCTGGGACATCATGCTGGGCTGACAGTGTGTGTGGCCTTACACAGAGCAGCTGCAGCTACTTCTGGCACCCCAATAACAATGCTCCCTGCCTTTGGAAGGCTGCAGCGACAAAAAATCCCGTAGCTTGCAGATGTAAGACAGAGATGCCTGTCTGGTCTGCCAAGCTAAGGTTGTAACATCTGTCCATCCAGATGAGGAATCTGGTGAAAATGTTAAAGAATGTTAAGGCATAGAGAGGGAAAGCATAAGTGCAACACCTGAGCCCTGAGCCCTTCAGTGACTCTGGAAATCACCATGACCACGCACAGACTTGAAATTGTGGTGCAGCTTGCAGACATATGTAGGAAGGTGGTGTAGAGGTGACTTTTGATGCACTGGAGCACCAAAATAACTGCTGGCTGAAGATACAGAGGGCAGTGGCACAGCTGTGAGAGCTCCTAAGAAAACTGTCACCCAGGTGATACTCAGGCACTAAAAGGCAGCTGCAATCTCTGCAGCATACTGCCAGAGTCTGGACTGTGGAATGTCCAGTGATCTAGGCTGGAAGCAGGGCAGGGTTAATGCTACAGCAGAGGGGTTTGATAATTGGCAGCTCACTGTTTTGTGAAGTTCTTGCTTTATGTTTAGTTTCTTTTTCTAGAGGCATCTTGTATGTCCAAATGAAAGTGAGCACGTGTAGTTAAGGGCTGCTCCCCTGAGCATCCCAGAGCTCAGTGGATGCTCTGTTCAGTTTTTCTGTGCTGGTATTTTCCTTGTTGCATGCGGTAGGATTTTAGCCTGCCTTGTGAGCATGCTAGTATTCCAGGGTTTATAGTAGAGCAACAACTTAAAGAAGAAAAGAACTCCTGACCACTGCAGTTTTTCTAGCAACCAGCTCTGCCGCTATACCTTTTTAAGCTAACTTGTGTTTGCCCAACATATATTCTAATTAATTGCTGTGTTAATAGACTACTGAGTTTGTAAAGCAGTAGTTGTCCAGATATCAGAAAGAGAAGTGATAAGACTAGTTTGTAAACTTCCTCTTTTTACTCTCCTTTAGAAATCAGAAGGGTACTTATTTCTTTTGTGGTTTTGCATGGGAAGGCAGTGGGCATGTGTGGCTCATTCTAACTATGAGCCAGGTTGAGCCAGTCTTGCCTTGGTGACTGTCTGCTAAACCTTGGCAAACAGCAGTTACGAAAGCTGAGATGAAAGATGAAATTAAAGGAGCTGAACTCTGGGCTTGCACCTAACAGAAAATGATGAGCGTGACTTTAGCTGTGTGTTGTCACCCAGGCGCAGCTTGCACTGTCACTGCCAGGGGCTGATAATGAGGCTGATAATAAAGCACTGCCTGTTGGTAGTTTACTACAGGAGGTACTAAGAAATTCCAGTGTTGCAAGTGAAAGGTGCTGTAGTAGTGGTACCGACATAATATGGTCAAATTGCCAGATTGCATTTGCAAGTGGGAAAATGTTCCACACTTCTTTGTTGACTACTTATCATACTGACAAATCGAAGGATGGAAATACTGAAATACGAGTGTGATAAAAGATGGGAAATCATGCTGATACTATTCCCCACACTTAGCTACTCTCTGCAAATATTCCTGCAAATGAAATTCAGACCACAAAAATGCTCATGAAAGCTTAGAACTTCCTACCAGCACTCCAAGGAGTTTGTATCGTGGCTGATTGTCTTCTGTGCTGCTTGCTTTGTTGAGAGCAGATGGGCACGAGTAAGTGGAGTTAAATCCAGCAATGTCACAGCAAGAATAGGTTTGTTTCCCACATACCATTATGCTATAGCAACATGCTTGATGGTGGTGGTGGAGTATGCTAAGCTGATATGTGCCCTCTGGCTATATGAAATGGTTGAGTGTTGGCATTGGGCTACCAGTACTTGCAGCCCATGTCCCACTATGGAGGTGCTCTGCCAGCAATACTTACTGTGTTACATGAGATATGGGTTGGTGCCCAAAATTTCCCTTCATGACTTTAGCTGGGAGGTGCTTAGCAGATATCCTAGCCAGCAACAAAACCCCTTATGTCCTGCCCAAATTTGATCTGGAAGAGGGGAGACCTGTCAGACTAGGCTGTTGTTGAGGTCAACCAGCCCCTCTTCACCCATCAATCTCTCTGCACAACACATGAGCTGACAGGCAGCAGCAGACATTGCTACCTGCTCCGTTGGTAGTACATGATGCATTTCAATTCTGGCCAAAGTCATGACGACTTTGTCAGTCAGTCAGTATAACTGAAACTTGCTGGGGATCACTGTGCCCTGTACCTTCATGTGTAGGAGGAACCAACACTTAATTCTAGGAGGTGAGAATGTCCTAGAGGACTTGTGTTTGCTGTTATAACCTTGAGAGGTAGTAGCTTTTTCTTTCTGAATCTGTACAGCATCAAGTACAGAAATTGTCCTGGCCTGAAGCTGGTGTGCCTATGTGCCATTATAGTAATAGTAAACACAGAAGAGAAGCATGTGAAATTTGTCAGGAAAAAGCACAATAATCTACTTTGATTATTCACATTTGGCTATGTATAACACTGGAAATTTCACAAAAACCTAGCCAAAGGAATTGTATAAACTGCCATAAATGTAAACCAGATACTGTCAGTTTAGGGCTTTTGTAGCAGTGGTGTAAACTGAGCCAGAAATGCTGGGCCATAGGTGCAGAAGGCAGCCAAAAGCCTTTTCCCTGTGTTTAATTTAGTACAAGTGTGACTGGACAGGTACCAAGCCATTGTCCTGGTCACGCTCTGTGTAGGGAAACCTTAGGAGAAAGTGACTGGGGACTCTTCCTGAGAAGTCACAGATCTTCAATCAAGTTTTATGACAATAAAAGTGGGTGAGGTAGTACTTGGAAAACCTGCCCTGAGGGTTCATCTGTTATACTTATCCAAGGATGAGCCTGTGAAGTCCTGTACAGGTAGGCACGAGTAAATCTGCCCACACCCAAGCAGACTGGAAACCATGTGAAGAAAAAATGGTTGACCCTATGCCTGAGCTGATGAAACTCACTATTACTTTCAACTTGGTGCCTCTCAGCTCCTGATCTGGAATGATCTGCAAAGGGTCACTCTACCTCCCTTGGGTTTTACATTTTTATTTAAATATCTGTGGCTGGCTACTGCCAGAAACTGGTCTGGAGTAGCACTTAGGCCTGACTTATGCATCTACTTTTTTTTTTCTGGTTGGCTCAGCACATGTTGCTGTGTGGGGGTTAAGCCTTTTATAAAAAAAAAAAATTGCAGATGTACTTGAAGCAAAGTTCTAGAGGTGACCAGATCCTACTTTACATGAGCCACTAAAGGAGAAAGCTGGATGCTAGAATGGTTCCTTGGAGGAGTGGTCCAAGCAGATCCAGAGAACTAGATGGTGAAGCCAGACCAATTCAGTGTGGAAATAAGGTGCAGATTTTTTTACAGTGAAGAGAATTAACTACTGAAATAATTTACTAGAGGCTGAACAGGGTTCTTTATCACATGTAGTCTTTAAATTAAGACCAGGTGTCTCTCTAAAATATGGCTTTCCTCAGCAGAAGGATGGGTTTATCCCACCACAGGGAATGATGGTCTTCTGCAGGTGTGATGCTAGATACCAGATTGTTTGACTCTAACATTTCCCTATGGACTTAAAAACCTATGGATCCTGCTGACAGAAAGAACTGTGTACTCTGCTACAGGGAATGGCTCTAGCAGCCACTAAAAGCATCTGAGAAAATCTGGCAGTTTTATGAAGAAAAGGAACTTGCTCCTTGCACTTTAAGGGGGAAGGTGATCTCCCTGCACATAAAAGCCCAGAGATTGGACAGTGGCTGGACAGAGCTGCTGTCTACTGGGGGTCTGACTGGTTGCAGGCCAAAGGAGGAGCTGAGAAATACTGATAATACCCTGACTGCCTGCTGCTCCAGCAGGGGATGGGCTTAAGAGACTGGTGTATTTTAAGTGTGAGCTTCTGTATTAGTGCTTGTGCCAGGAACTGCCATGGTGCTGCAGGGTGATGGGGTATGGAACACGGCTCATTCTTGTCTCCTGGTCAAGTCTGCAGAATGTATGTGTGAAGAGTGTTGATGAGGAAAAGAAAAGACAAAAATAAGCTTAGCTCAGAGGTGCACTGATATCAGGAAACCTTGCATGTAAGGTTTCACTTTCATCAGTGGTGTCCAAACCACCTTGGGAGGTAGGCATTCAGGAACGTGTGTGGAGATATGTTTCTCTGGTTTGGCTGCTGCTGGAGCTTTAATAAATTCAGGCCCACTAAATGAAGCTGTTTTGGGAAAAAAAAAAAAGAAAAAATAAGGAAGATAAAAAGAATCCCTCCCTGACAGAAATTGTGACATTTCAATACAATCTCATATGAACTGCAAAATCCATGTAGTCAGCAGTCCTAGTTCCAGATGCTTTGGTGCCTGGAGAGGTGATGCTGAGAAAACAGAGCTTCAAATGAGGTGCAAGGTGTCAGGGCACAACATGTGCTGCACTTGCCAGACAATGGCAAAGTTCTTTGCAGAGCATTCTCTGCAGTCAGCAGCGTAGCCATGGTGCTCTTGTTGTGTCCCTACAAATTGCGCACCACTTTCCAAGCTGATTGTTTCTTCCTTGGCTGCCTGAGGATGTCCATCTAATCCAGGATAAATCATTTTGATTCAGTGAGCAGTCTCACACCTAACCACCTCTCTTAATAACAGCCATCACACTGGCAGGCTTTGCTGATAGACGATGCTACATTTAGCAAATTCCTGACATTTACAGTTTCTGCCTCAATTCCACTAGAGACAGTGTGCATGGCAACACAGCCTGACCCCACTGGGTTCCTGGCTCACCTCATCATCATTAGCTGTTTTAAAGGCAGCCTCTAAGACTCACTGTGCTTCCCCTCTCAGCACCTCGCAGTGTGAATGCTGCAGCATGCTCACAGGTGGGGAAAACAAATCACAGCAAAACTAGTTCTGGGAACCTTCTTCAGAGTCATCACTCATATTGAGTGAGTGTCTGCAAGCTTTGTCTGAAACTGGGACAGTGTGTGAGGACACGTGCCATCCCTGCAAATTCCAGCACACTGCCCTTATACATGAAGTGAACAGAGTGCTTTACCAGCTAGCTGAGCTGGCTCAGGGCCAGCAGGCTGAGTGCAGCTGAGCATCTGCAAATCCTCTCTCCTGGTGGGCAGTAAATGTGCACTACTCACTACAGCTGGTAGTTAATCCCCCTTCTGCACTCCAGCACCTCTCCATTCCTCCTGGGAATCCTTTGCCAGGCTCAGACAGGCTGACTGTGATGTGTGTTCTTCATGAGTGCCCATGGGCTGGCCCCACTTCAGTCTGCTGTTGCAGTAATAGGGGAAATCAAGAAACATTGACTCATTTGTTTAATTATATTACTCTGCTCTGGATCATTCTTAAGTCTCAGAGAATAGTATAAGATTTCTTAAGATATTCAAGTGTCTAATTATGTAGGTGGGCTACAAACCCAAAAAAGGTTTGGCATCTTCAAACATTCCCCAACTGGCAAACCAACTAATTATCCCCAAAAATGAATTTGTTTTTTCTTCCTCTATGGGAAGGGACCAGTCTGAAAGGAACCAGACAGGTCAACATTTGCATGAACTGATGAGCAGCAGGTAAGAGTTGATTCTCTGTCCTGTCCTCTAACTCACCTGTGCACCTTATAGCTATCATAGTTTTATACCATATTTCTTTCTAGATGCCTTTATTCAGCATCTTAGTCTGATCAGTACCTGGCATTGAAATCATGAGTACAAAGGAAAATGTGCAATCAAAGAGCCCTTTAGGGCAACCCAGCTGTGTGGCCTGTGCCTCCAGACCCTGAGCCTTCCAGACCAAAACAATCTTTTAACCTGCATCATTTTTCTTGCCTTCTGTGCCATTACAAAGCCTGCTTAATTTTAAAATCCCCAATTAAATAATAATTCTCTGTGTTTTCTGGTTTCTGGGTTTGAGCTTTTCTGAAAAGCACAGTTTTCATTGCCATGGCCTTTCCTTGCTTCCTATGTTCTCACAGGGGCTACCCTATGAAGATGTCTGAATGGAGCAAATTTGCATGTTGTTTGCATTTGAAGAAAGGATATTGGGGCATTTGGAGTTTGAGTGGGTTCCTCAGTGTCTGAATGGGCCAGTATCTGAGCTCAAAAGAAACCTGAGGGCACCAAAAGCAGATTTTTCTTTTTTTGCCTCATGTTTGATCCTTACCTGTGATGATCTAATACAGATCAGAATAGAGCTTCTGCTCCTACTGCACAAGTTCTGTTCTTCCTCTTCTTTGCTCCTCATAAGCAGACCAGAAGGACTGCCCACTTGAAAATGACAAAGGATAGGAAGGTTTTCTTACCTGCCTTTTCCTCTTCCACTACCTATGCCCAGAAATATTGCTATCAACAAAGAATGGTTTCTCAGTTCAAAATTAAACTGTCTTTGATAAAAAAAATTACTACTTTACACAGAAGTTGTTCAATATTTTTTTTAAAAATCTTGTACAGATTTATAATTTTTTCAGTTAAAATTTGTCACCTGAATAGAGGCTTGCATCAGAAAGGCTTACATCTCTACTGCAATGGTTTGTCCACTCTAGCTTCTGGCCACATTTAACTCTGCCTGGGTACTTGGAAGTATTTGTTGTATTTGTTTAAGTATATACAGAGGACAGGTTTGTGTGCCCATGTCCAAATGAGCACTTGGTGGTCAGGTGCCTGTGTTGTAGGACAGGGATGCTCCTCTCCTCAGTCCCTAGGCTGAGTGCTGGCCCCTAACAAAGCGGCCTTGAGCGATTTTGTTTCTCCTCCTGAGGCTTTGACATTTGTGTGTTGGTGCTTTTATTATTCCTGGGATCTTTCCAGCCCTCTGCATGTCCTCTGGCAGAATAGTCCCTGCACATTCCTGCATTTACACCTTTCTCTCCATTTGTATCCTTTTGAATACCAAAAGATTTTCTATAGTGGAAATAAAACTTGTGTGCCCTGGAAGCTGCAAAGTCACAGGCTGATCAGGGAATACTGCAGTATGGTGATGAATATCTTTGCAGAGCATTTTCTACTGCATTGAGGCCAAACTCAATTGACTTGAGAATGATTTTTTTATATGTCTTGTCTCAAGAGCAGGACTAATAACATTTTTATGTGGCAGATGTGTTATAGTGCTTTCATTCAGTTTACATGGCTGGGAAAGTGATCTGTCTTACTTTTCATAGCTGCCATCTGTTGGTCAAATTCATTCCAATGCAATCAACCAAGTCATGATTTTGGTTTTTTTGTTTTGTTTTGTTTTTTTTTAATTTGTTTTGTTCTGGTTTAAATTATTATTGTCTCTGGGAATTTAACTCTGGGCTTTGGGATGAGTGAGCAGAACATGCATTTCTCCCAGTCTTACAACAGCTGCTTAGAAGGACTTACTGACGGTAGAAAATATTCTATCTTTCTGCTTGCTTGCAAGTTTTTCAAAAAAATAAACCAACCAAAACCAAACCTTTGAACAGGTGAGCACTCAGTCAAAGCAATGGAATGATTGATTTGAAGCCTTTTCACAATGCTTTGTCCAGGTCAACAGAGGACAATAATGAAAAGATCCATATCAACCCAGCTCAGGTTTCAGGCAAATTAAGAGCCAAAGAATGCCAAGAGCCTCTTTCTCTTGAAAAAGAGATACATCACGTATTATCCCCTAAAGTAAAGCTTCTTTCCAAAAATTCCCCTATACTAAGACCATATCCAGTCCATTCTTATTAAGTAATGATTTGCTTTGTTTATTTTTATCAACAGTCTTTGCTACTGACTTGTAATTATGGTTTGTAGTGATAAGGAAGCAGAAATGAGGCTTTCCTAGGCAGCCAGGCTGTGTTTCTCCTGCTTAGAGAGAGGGGATCAGAGCGGACAGAATCCCAGTACCTGGGGCAAGCACTGTTTTTGTAAAGAATTCTTTGGTAGTGTCCTGTCTGCATGTGTGATGGGGATCCTGGGTGCAAAAGCATTCAGACTTTGACAGGTAACAGGGTCTAGGAATCTCTGTCTTCCCGTAAGTGTCTCACTGGAGGTACTGGGGCCTCAGACATCACTACTACCCTCCTGCCTGTGGCAAGTGATGGAACGTGCCAGCTCTTTGTCCAAGGCAAAGGGAGGATCCTTGAAGAATCACTGCCCTGAAGGGTGTTACTTGGTACCTAGCCCTGTTCCCCAAATCCCTGCTGGATCTCTAAGGATCTGACATCTGAAAGCTTGGCTGGACTCACAGCCACACAATGTTACATCAGCTCTGGTGCAGTGTCTCTGCTGCTCTTGGGAGCTCCACCTGTACTGACAATGTAACGGTGTTGTGAGGCCACCTCTGTGAGAGGGTGACAGAAACTCTCTGTCCTCATAGCAGCCAGTCAGTCCCTCAGCTGCTGTGAGGGATCTTCTCACCATTTTCACATCTATGTACAGCACGTCTCTGAGTAGAAAGCTGTGCACTTTCATAGCCACATCTTCAGGACCCAGTCTTGGAGCAGGGTGGGCACAACTCATTGTTAACAGATCTGCTGGTAGCAGATCATCTGGGAGGGTGACACCGAAGTGATTCAAATCCCCATAGTGACTTTGTGGACTTCTACATAAGATCAAATAACACTGTGAAAAGGAGAGTTTAACTGTTTCTTTTTGGTGGTAGAAATTTAGGAGTTATTTTACCACAGGCAGCAGAGCTATTCTAACACAGTCAAGAAGCAAACCATGTCCTCTCTTTTCCATATGGCCAACAAGTATACGCTTTGTGTCCCGTGTGGCATTGAAGAACAGGATAGAGACAATTGGTGTGTGTTTTGAAAGCACTGGAAATCAGAAACTTTCAAAGCATTTGCAGAAAAATGTCTATAATTTTAGAAGATTGTAGGAGAATCTTGGTTAATGTAGCTATTCAATTACCCATATAAAGTGGAATTTGCCATGTAGGAAAAAAGGTTGAAGGAAAGAAGAAAAAAAAAGCCTCTTAAAAGAAGTTGAAGATGGTGTCACTCTGTTGGTTTTAGAGTGATCTTATTTTTAACTTCTGAGTATTTTGACTGTATCTGTGTATATTTAGAAAGTCCTTAGGGATCTGCTGCAGATTTTTTGTACTTTTTGGGAGAGAATGTGTTGGGGTTTTTTTTAACTAGAAACTAGTCATATACTGCTTATTAGTTTTTACCTGCATTTATGTTTCCATCAAACAAAGTTCTGGTAATCACTATAACATGGACTGTGTCTATTTTGCCAGCAAAACATTTTCATTATAAAAAAATCTCTCAGGAGAAACATCATTTTGGGGGAAAAAGAAAAAAAAAGGCACTTTCCACTAACAAAACCCCCTGCTTGTTTAAAAGTGTTGAACTTCTTTTCAGAGCAGTTTGGGAAAAAGAAAATGAAAAAAAGTGTCAGCTAAGCATAAAGGTAGCCTCTTTGACTGGCTACACATGTGGGTGGTGGTGGGGACTGTGTTTTTTCTGTGTAAGTACAAATGACTTCTGTGATTTCATATCTTTATGCTCTTTTTTAAGGTAGACCGGATTTTCAATAGGAGCCTGCCCAAAATACCTAAGCACTACAATTCCACCTTAAAGTAAACATTCAGTGAAGCAAAGCTGAATTTCACACAGCCAGGTAAGTAGAGTGCTCACCCTGCAAAAACAGAGGTTAGGTTAAGCAGGGCTCTGTCTCACTTTTCACCTTGCTCCCCTGCCTGTAGTTTGGCAGGGGTGGGCACCAGATAAAAGGGGAGATGAGATGGTTAAAAGGGTGATGACAGATGGGTACCACCCATATATTCCTTCTCAGGTGCATTTTCACATCTGTTTGGCATTTCAAGGGTAGTTCTATGAACATCACTCAGAGTCATCCAGGTAGGTGAGACCCTGCACTTGAAAGGCCAGGAAGGAGAAGAGTTTACCAAAGAGGTACATCTGCCACACGTGGTAAAGTGTGGTTGTATAAATTAAAGGCCTGAATGAGCCTCCAAAGAAATGTGGACTACCTAGCCTCTGTTCTGAAATCAGTGAGGTGTCTGGGTTTTCCCTTTCCTCCAAGGGAGAGGGTTTTTTTCCCAACAGTCTGAACTCCTGACCCAAACTTTTGCTGCTCCATAAGTAGATGTATTTTGTTACTTCCCAGAAGCTACTATTTTTTAAGTTCTAGATAATCTATAGAAAATAGGACTTGGATGCCTAAAACTCTTTGTAGGAACTCTGCCTATAGCAGTAAACTAGTCTTCATCTTTTATAATCTCATTTCATCCTGTGGGTTTTGATCACTCATTGCCTCACAAATAAAACTGAAGGACTATACAAGGCTTCCATTGCCTTCTGTCTCGCCAGCAATGCAGTTTGCCTGGGCATGAAGCCTCCCTGGAAATGTCAGTAGATACCAAATGCTGTGAGGTTCCTCCTCTGCAGTCAATGGGAGAGAATCACAACCACCATGTCTGTCTGCTGGCAACTGTAATGTAGAGGAAATGAGGGTCACAGGCTTTAATTCAGAAACTGAGCTTTAATGTTCTTTTAAATACCTTAGTTGAATATCTTTGCTCTCCAACTTGCTAGTCCTGCTGCAAAAGCAAAAAATGGCAAAGATCTTTTTATGAGTGTTTTCAGTGTATTTTGTTAAATGGAATAAACAGACATGCATAAAATAGAGGAAACACAGCTCTGAGACTACTGCTATAAAAGTGTTCAGACAGTACAATAGTCAAATCAATTTCACAACTGACTCTGAGGCAATGAGCCTTGGTGAGGCAGCAGGTGCCCATTACAAACCATGGGATCCCCACATCATGAAACATGAACAAGTGCCCAAGGCAGAGATTTTATTTCAAACAGATATCTCAAATATTGTTATGTTCTTCATGGGCATAGATAGGGGGATGGCGGGGATGCAGGAACCTCACTAATAGCTTTGTAGAGGCAATGGAGGCAAAAGAAATATTAGATTAATTGCTATAAATTGGAGAGGGGAAGATTTACACTAGACATAAGGAAGAAATTCTTCTCAATGAGGGTGATGAGGGACTGGAACAGATTGCCCAGGGGGAGTTGCGGCTGCCCCGTCCCTGGAAGTGTTCAAGGGCAGGTTGGATCGGGCCCTGCGCAGCTTGGTCTAGCGGAAGATGCCCATGGCAGGGGGTTTGGAATGATCTTTAGGGTCCCTTCCAACTCAAAGCATTCCATGATTCCATGATTGCCTGTAGTGGTTTCTGAATCTTCCACCCAGGCACGCAGCCCAGCATGTGATAAGCAGGTCAGCTCTGGTTAGGCCATTAGAGGAGACAGTGACAGCCTGATCTAGCGAGGAGGCAGCTTCTGCGTTGGCTCCTCTGCTGATCTAGCAGAACAGGATCTTTGTCTGCTCTGTCTCATATTAAAAGAAGCAATGTGCTTTAATTTACGAAACATCTGAAAGCTTTGGAATCAATTAAGTAGCCTTCTGCTTTTGGAAACAGACTTGATCTATTCAGCTCACAGTCAGGAGGTGGGCATCCACGATGGAAAGCCCAGTCTCCCCTGACAGTTTCTTTGCACATTCTGCTATTGATGTGTCATGGCTAATATTTTTTCAGTTTCACAAATGTTGAATGTGAGTTTGGACCATGGGAAGAAGAAAAAGTCTTCCATCTGAAACTCCATATATGATTATATGCCTGTTAGTGAATTTTCTGTCATTATTTCATTAATTGTTGAAAAATATTGCCCAGTGGGAGATTAGGGAAGCAGCTAAAGTTTAGAATTTTTCCCATGATATTTAACACATAGACGGGGCTACCTTTCCTTTTTTGTCAGGTTGAGAAGGCACTTTGAATAAAGAAACTCAACACTGCTGCACTGCAGACATAGGCCATATTTGGGTAACTTTCCTCATGAGAATCAAATATAAGTTTCAGACTAAATCTTCAAGGCACGCTGTGGCATGTATCCAGTCTATCTAAAAGATTGCCCATGGCTCTGGAATGAGGACAGTGAAAGAAAATCCTTTCCCAAACCACAGTGAAACTTTCTGGTTCTCAAATAAAACTCCTGTGTGTGGCAATGCCTTCTCAAGGATGGGTGCCCATGCTCTCCTCCATCATAGTGGTGTGTCAAACACTGCAGTATCGCTGCTGGATGCCACCAGGCTTTAAGAGGTCATCATCAAGCACTGCAGTCCCTGCTGTTTTTCTTTTATATGAGAAAACTTCTTGCCTAAGTCCCTCTGCCAGGATGCTGAGTAGATGCACTTGTACAGGAACACAGCCCTCCAGCCAAGCAGTGAGACCTTCACATCCTTTCTCGGCCAACATTTTTCTTTCTCTATCATCTATCTATTAGCTAGGCTCTTCCAGAGCACAGTGAGAAGCCTAAATGAGACTGGTGGGACTAGCAGCTCTGGTAGTTGGTTACCTTATTGTCCAGCATCATGACCATGGACAAGTCACAACTCTGTTTTGAGGAAGCATGTGATGTTTTTTTTAATTATAGTTAGTCCTTTACTAAGATGGTCTCTGCTAGATGGTAGTGGCTGGAGTGTCCTACAAGGGAAGAAAGACACAGCTCCATAGGAAAGATAGTAGCTAAGGTGCCTTATGACTATTTGAAGGAAGTTGCACTAGGCTCTGGCAGGTGAGAACTAGGGGGATTTTTACTAAGAAGTCTGAAGTTTTCAGAAGGTTTTTTTTTCAGTCAGTTGATGAGTAACATAATTTCTGGGCTCAGAAAATAACAAGCATTAAGGGTGATCAGGGATTTACAATCTGCATTCCTGAAAGTCTAGAGGGCAAGGTATTAGTTGGAGGCTAGAACCATTCATTTTAGTTATATTAAATGGAAATTCTAGACACTGTCTGACTCTGCCTGTTCCTACTGCTAACACCACCTGGCAGAAAGGTTATATTATTATTATCTGCTATTTACTTTTCCCCTTTTAAAGTCTTTCAGCCTCCCAATCAGAAATGGGCACAATGCCATGAGTTTTAAGAGGCCAGGCTCAAAAAAGGAGAAGCAGTTAGATATGAAAAGTGGTTGCAAACATTTTTCATCCAGCTATTTGGGCAATCCTTGGGAATGCCAAAAGGATCCGGATGAAAACAGTCTATTATCTGTTAAAAGGGATGACAAGTAATATTTTTCACAAAGATACAGAGCAGCTGTACACATTAATCTGTAGTTCAGGTAAATGCTGCCTCACCTACTCCCTCTACCTAGTCAGCAGCTAACCAGGACCATGGGAAGGACCCTCACCTGGGTGATAGGCACCAGGCCTCCACAACTCTGCCAGCAGGTCTGCAATCTTCTCCAGGTCACTACAGGCTCACCAAGCTCTGTACTTCACTGTGTTTCTTTGCCATATGGTTTGAGCAGTTGATTATTGGGTGGGGGTTTCCTAGGTACATGGCCATTCCAACATGTGAGAATAGTAAAAGTTCAGTAGGGCTGTGTTTAAGTCAAACGAAGAGAGAGCTGAAGGAGCAAAGTGCTACTCTCAAAACATTTCCTGGGGCCTCAAAGCCCCACTGCTTCCTTACACTTCTACCTCAAGACCACTTCTGCTGCATCTGTGAAATTTGGTCACCTCAAAATTGCAGATTAAAGGGGAATTTTCTCCTTCTTATTGAAAGGCCTTGAACCAGTTCCATGTTCAGCATGTTGGGAGAAAGGATACTTGCAGGTAAATGATTCTGCATTTACAATAGCAGCACAAAGTGATTTCTTTTTTTTTTTTTTCAGGAGCATTTATGTCTGTTTTGGGAACAAGGGGAGTGAAAGCCTAGTTGGGGATGGCAGCTCATGCCCCATGTGCCTGCTCAGAGGTTTACGATGATGTTTCTGGGCTCTGTTGCTCTGTCTGCACAGGGTAGATCAAAGCTGCTGACCTCCACCCTACTCAGAAAACCATGGAAAACACATCAATTTTTCTCCCTGGCTCCTCCTGTAAGGATATGACATTCAAACAACTCTTTTAGTGTGGCAACTACACCAAACACACCAGGAAGAATAAATTAATTCTTAAAAATAAACAGCTGTCTATAAAATAGTCCAGGAAAACCCTGGCCTCTGCTCTTCTGATAGCCTAGGGGTCTCAATGACAAATCATCCTTGCTACCTACCCCCAGTGAATATTCTCTGCTTGTCAGGCCAGCTAATTGTTTTGGAGTGGATGTAATACATCTCCTGCCAGAAAAGGTTTGTAAGGCACATGATGCTGTAAATGATCTGTTTATCTAATCTCTTCTCTTGCTGCTATCATTGCACATATATACAAACTCCCTTTATAGCTTCCCTCCAGCCACTGCTCTAGTTACAAGCTTAAACAAGTCCTTGCTCATTTTGGAACTACAGGCTTTTTTAAGGAATTGAACACAATAGCACTAGCCTGTTATTGTCTCGTAGCAGGTAAGGTGGTGTGCTGTCTATTCTCAGCCTGTTTTCAATACCAAGGTAACGATCTTTGCAGAAATTTCTCTCCACTCAACAGCTACTCAGCTGGGATGCAGGTCTGTTGTTCTTTGCTAGCCTCACATACAGAGATGACCCTTGTTTGATTTGACATATGGAAATAAGCCATAAAACCAGATAAACATACGCAAGTCAGAGGAAGGTACAAGAAGCATGTCCCTCAAGAGCTGGATCCTGATTTCTGCTGATGACATTGTAGTGCAACTCGCTAGAAGATAGTCAGGCAAAAGTGAAGAAAGATGGGACATGGAAACACCAGCCAGCACCCAATGCACATTCCTAAAGCAAGTGTTTAAGCCACAATACCGCAATAAAATTGTGGCTTAGTATGTAGGCCGGTACTAGAAGTGACCTTCTCTCTGTGTTGCCAGAGAGAAATATGAGATCAGAGAAGGTTTTATGGTAGCTTATAATCTCCCTATTACTTCTGCAGTGAGTGAGTGGGCAGACGATTAAGTTTTAATTGAAAAATTGGAGGGAATGGAAGAAAAAAATCCCAGAAAAAATAAATGCTCAAGTCATCAAGTCATATTAGTGACAGCAGCTAATGTTTCTAACAGGAGCTTTAAATCCTTAGCCTCCCTCCAAAGCAAACATGCTGTGCATTGTTCATAATGCTCTTAATTGAAATATTTAGCCATCCAAATTGTAGAAGTACATACATTTATTTGCTTGAAGCCTGGATCAATATTAATAGGTCAATTTAGGGGAGATATATTTAGTTTTCATTTTAGAGATCACCTGCAGAAAAATGTTTGAGTTTGTAAGCTGAGTGTCTTGATTTCCTGAAACCAATCTCTGAAAACAAGAAGCTGGCTGAAGACATTAAGGCTTGTGATGGTGGAGAAAATGGGTTAGGACTTTTCTGGTAGAGAAAGCACTGCTTCAGCACAGAGGTTTCTATTAGAAGTCACCTAAGACCAGGTCTCAAGAGGGCTGGCACCTATTGGGGTGATAGGATTTGCTCTCCCATGATGTACAAATAGTGCAATGGCTTGCACTCTCTGCTTTGGGCCACAGGCTGTAGCTGTGCCCTTTTATTTCTCCAGGCCCCTCACTATACCTGCTCCAAGTGTAACCCCCAGGAGCAAAGTCCAGAGCTTCCTGGGTGCTAGGAGACATTTTCAATGGCTTGGAAACTCACCTGGTTGAGTTTCCTCATCTACTATATACAGCTCTTAACTGGGGAGAGATAAAGCATTAAAAATAAATCCTGGCACTCATGACAATAGGAAATTACATTTTCCGGGTAAAAGGAAAATTATGCATTCAGGAGTTTGAGTCCTTAGGAGGAGGGAGGCTAGTTAATGAGTACATGTTGAAACATATCCACTGCCAGCAAAGACACATTTGAAGAAAATCCAAACACAGTAACCAAGTGGCTCAGATTTTTTCTTTTTATAATAGGAACCAGCCCAAATCCAGCTCATGCCAGAGATCACTTGTTATCTGAGAATAGCCTCTGTGAGGTTCCAGCTGTGTCCCACTATCAGGTGTTGGTAGCCCAGACCTACCACCCATGATTCATGCACTCATGCCTTCAGACCCCAGAGAGGAGTCCACTGTGAAGGGAGTTTGCTTTTCTGCTTGGTTCATGTATGAAAATTGTGGCAGGGATTTGGGCTAGTGGGTGAGAAAGGAAAATGCTGAACCTGCCATAGACTGTAGCCCACTAATGGTTGAGGAGTTAATCTATTTTTCGGTGCTTTTGTGTTGGGTGGCTCTTACATTATGAAATTACCAAGAAATTTGTAGGAAGGTGCTGAAAATATTCATAAGAAAACCTTTGCATTACAAGCTCAGTTTCAGCACCAAATGCTCTTTTTGCCATTCACTGATTCAGGAAACAAGGTGATTTTTCCCACTATCCTGGGGAGAGGAATAGGGAAAAAAAGGATTTTCTTATATTAATATAGAAAAGAATATGACAAATGCAATTTCAAACCAATTTGACTGTCACTGTGAATATTTTCATTGTGTCCCTCTGGGTGCCCCAGATCCAGATGGGGTTTCCACGCTGCTGCTGGGGCTCCTTATTCTGGGAAATACTGTTATCTGGGATTAGGAGATGTATTTGCCATCACAGCAGCTGTAAAGAGGACAGACACTGTCCTGAGCAGAGACTGGCCTGTGATTCTCTATTGATAAATAAACACCTATTTCCCTTTTGCACTATGCAACTTGATGGTAAAGGTTTCAAAGAAATGTTGAGTTGACATTAAAAAGTCTCTCCAAGGCAAATAAAGAGAGATTTATTTTCTTATTCAGGTTTCTCAAAGGCTCCTTCTCTGTGCCCTTTCTGTACACAATGGTTTTCACCATTCAGGAATGCTTTCATTTAATGTCTGAAATAGCTTTTTGTATCTCCTAGTATCTTTCTTTAACTGTAAAATAACATTTTTTTCCTTAATAGGTCTAAGAATGTGGGGGTTAGGGCAGTATGTAAATACTTGATGCAGAGTATAATTTTTTTACTCATCGTACTATTAGTTTATTTGACCACATTCTATATTCTGGTCTCCTCATAAATTTTGGTCAGTATAATGCTGCAAAGATGTAATTTTGTGTTTAAGCCAGAATAGTTACATCACCTCAGCTTTAGTGGTGAGACTGTGATGCCTTTTGTATTGCTGGAACTTACCTCCTTTGCTGTTCGGAACAGAAATGGCAGTATGCATTCTCTTACACTGCTATCAGGGTACCTGCGGTGGACAGGTCTGTATCCATACAAGTCTGCTGAGATGGTGATGGGGTCAGGTAGGGAAATCCTTATTACTGACTGGGATCTACTGAGGGATTATCCTACAGCTGCTTTGCCAAGTACCTACTGCTCTTGGGAACAAGCTGCTGGGCAAGAAGACCCACAGGGCAGATATACTCTGATTATGACTTTATGACCCTCTCTGAAGTCTGTTTTTTGGAGGAAAATAACAAACCATTCCTAGCCCTCTGGAACAAGCAGCTACCAGTAGCAATACAGAACAAGGCAGAGTGTGCCAGGTGCTACTTCTGCTATTTTTTTTAGACTAGATTAATAAAATGTGTCTACAATGATGATGGGATTTTAGTATACTAAACTGTAGACACTAGTTGGCAAAGGTGCCTGTCTATGAGATGAATTCCTGCACAGTGACAGCGGGCTGTCTGGGTTTCCTGCATGGCTATGTGAATCGGGGCCATCTGTCAACAGCTTTCTCTGGTGACAGGCTGCTGCTCAAAAGACGGATGGAGGGAATCTGAAGCGAGGGACCTTCCCAGCTGTAGGGGAGGCTGAGCTAGATAGATTTACAGTCTGTCTCATTCTCTTTAGGAGTGATGCTTTCCTGATATGTGTTTTTTTTTTCTTTTCCATACATGCAATAGTTAGGCATTAGGTTTTTCCCCAGGTACTGCTGGGAAAGAGAACTGCAGGGTCTCAGCTCAGGTAACCACTGTACATCCTGGGCAGCTGTTCTTAAAAGCTGCCTGAAGATGGAAATATGTTTTACCCCAATCCTGACTTTCAAAGAATGCCAAGAAGACAAATCAGGAAGAAACAGAAAGTGCTCACCCACTATCTGTAACAAGACAGAGATGAGAGATATAGCTTAAAAGTAGCTACCTTGTGCTGTTACCTTATCAAAACATTTACTATATCCTCCTCAACTTAATGTACTTTTTGGTGATTCTCTCTGCTGCCTTACATAATTAATTTATTGCAATTCAAGTATGCCATTGTTGGTTTTGAACTCAAGCAAATGGTTTTAGTGGTGATTTATGTTAAAGAAACAGGAGCTACCTAGTCCTGGTGAGCTGTCCTGCAACAACAAACCAGCCCAGGCAGAGCAGTCCTCATAATTATGTTATTCTATGGCAGTACAGATAAAATGTCCAGCCTTTCTAAGATTTCTATGCTTTCTTTGTGGTATAAGAATTGCTGAATGTGAGGTGGTTTAAGGCTATAAGCCAGGCAAGGACGCCAAAGAAATGTAGTATCTTTCATTAGGCAAAAGTCTTCAGTAATTGTAGACTTGTCTAGTCTACCCAGCTATGTCATTTAGGCTAATAAAAGATACTGCCTCCTCTTCCAAAACTTTGTTGGGGACATTTTGAAACAGGCCTTATGTTTAAAGAAACTGAAAAATTAGAGAGGATGCAGTGGAAAGCCATGCACACACACTCCAAAAAACAATTTGAGAGTTTATAATATCTTTGCAATATGGGAATTGGAGAGCTCAGGCTACTTAGTGCACAAAAGGAAAGAGAACTTTGCTGACTGGTAGGTACCTTCACGAGAAGAACTGACTTGCTTGTGAAGGGTTTTTTACTCTCCAGGAGTCACAGCAAGAACCACAAATGGAGATTAAATTTGACCTAGAAATAATGTCACTTTTTTTTTAAATGGTACTTTGCTTTCTGTAAGCTTTCCTTCGCATTTATCTTGCAGGCTGAATAAGATAGTAACAAAATGAAAATTGCCCCTCTTACAAAGAAGACCTCTACAAATGAGTTAAAAAAGCATAGGATTAGCTCCAAAGGGTCTGAGGAACTGCAGTGTCTCTGAGGCTAAGGAGGGCACAGAGATTCCTGATTCTTTGTGTTTGCCATTCTCCTCCAGAGGTAGTGAAATACCATACAGCCAGGCACATACTATAAATAATGAATGACCTAAAGAGCAAGTTGGAGGCCACTAAACATCGGAGGGATTTAATGGCTAGCCTAGGATTTAAAAGACCTGCATCAAAAGATCTGCTCTGTTCAAGGGAGTCAGGGGCTATTCCCTTCCTTCACATTTATCTGTGAAGATAAATGCATTAAAGCTTGTAGGGAGCTCACGTGCAGCAAACTGAAGGCCAGGTGCTTAAGTACTAATCAAAGGATGTGGACATACAATAAACAGGTTGGCAGCTGACGGGACAAGCTTTCAACAGGATCCAAAGCCTTTCCCATGCAAAAAAAGCAGAGTGAACATGTGTCTTACTGACTGTTCAACAAACATTGTCCAAACACTTCTGGCGCAGCCACCCAGCATGCCTGTCCTTCCTGTCACCTGCTCCTGCTTGCATGTTCTCCTGCCTGGTAAGAGTATGGAAATCACAGGGAGAAACAGTAAAATACTGACTGATGAATAACATCAGCTCATAGTCTTGTACCTTGTCAGCAAAGCCCAATTTAAAACCAATTCAAAGTGAAGCAAGAACAAGAGTGTGTACTTGCAAGATTTTTCCTCTCTTCTCTTTGATTGTTCCCTGCTTCTTGGTTTCCCCCATAACCAGGATTATTTTGCCTTGAAAATAATCAAAGTCCTTTAGACCACACACATTAACAGTTCTGTGAAGACAAAGCACTTTGCCACCCACGTGTGCTAAAGGAACCAGGCTGTACCAAAAGGTCAGTAGCCGACTTAGGGACTCCCTTCCTTTTGGCTATGAAGTTGGAAAGATGATATTGTCTGACTCATTTGATTCACTGAGGACCAGTAGTGCAATGGATAAAGCGTCTGACTACAGAGAAGAGTGTTGGCAGGTCTTCCTGCACAAGTTAACTCTTTATCTGCCTTGGGCATATGAGGTGAAGTTCCTGCTGCTTGAAGATTTCATCTGAGTAAGAGGTTTGGCAAGACATCTCACTCAGGGAAGGAGACTTTTGTAGAAATTGATTTGCACATTTGTAGAGGGCAGAAGCACCAGGCAGGAGGGGTGTGATAGTTAACAGGATCTTCTCATGGATCAGTTAGTGGCATGCAGCCCTGGCTCCAAGAGCTGCTCAAACTTGTGGCTGCAGCTCTGCCCAAGGCATATCTCTTTGGGGCTATTTCCAGATTATTCAGAGAAGGTCTGACCCATAGACTACTGAAATCTGGTGCACTTCTTAGCTGACTCCAGTGGGCTGTGGATCAGACTCATGCTCACAGGTGCTGCCCCTGGTGAGGCTCCAGCACAGTTGTGGGGAGCTGGGAGAAACAGAGGCTGATAAAAAAGGCCACAAAAACTGGCTTCCCACTGGTCTCTCCTGTCAGGCAGAGGCCCCGCTACTGCTGGGCTTCTGTTAAGGGGTGTCAGGTGCCTGCTAATTACAGCTAATGAGGAACTTAATTGCCCTTCCGCAGATGGCTGCCTGTTAGGGCGGCTGGGTGGTTAAAGGTGTCTGTCTCCTTGCCTTGTTCTGGCCCACACACATGGTGGAAAGGGGCAGGATGCATTCCTCTGCCCTCAGCATGGGGACCTCTGTGGGGAGAGGTTTTCCAGACCTGCAATCCCAATCCCAAGCACATGCATGTGCCCTTCTGGTCTGCTCACTTTCATTTGGAGGTCCTGGAATGTGCTAACCTTTCCTGCAGGGGTTGGCTTCTTCTACTCAGCTAGGGGACTTGTGAAGGCTTCCTTCACTTCATAAGGGATGCCCTTCTGCAGGTGGCTTTGGGTTTGTGCAGTGGCTGTCGTTGTGGATTGTATGAGGAAGGCAGGAAGCAGGATGCTGGTGTTCTTGGGTTGTGAAGGGCTGGGTCCCTCTACCTTACCATCTCCTGTGTTTATTTTGATCCAAATTGTCCTCCTTCATCTGTGTGTTTTGGGGGATGGAGTCAAGTGGGAAGAAGGTGCTTGTGGAGCATGCACAGCAGGGCAGGCATTGGCTTGGATGCATTTTTCTTACAAGCATGCTGACCCTTGCAGTGTAAGAGCCTGATTGTAATTCCATCTCTTGTCAATGTCTTGCTCCCACTGCCGTGACTGTCCAGCACCATCCCATCCCCCATGTGCCTCCTCTGATTTCTATTATGGGGCACATTTATCTCCTCTTCTCTTGCTCATATATCTGCATGTAAACTATGTCCTTACCCTGAAAGAAACTGGATCTATGCCTCATATTCTGTGAAAGATGGTGTATTGGCTCAGGCAAAATTCAGGTTGGCAAGGAGATGTATTATGTGTTGCTTGTTGTAGAGGGTTGTGTTTTACTCTAGAAGCCACCTAGCTTCCCTTCTAACTATTTAACAAGTTGAATTTACTGTATTCCTGTTTAGCACATCAGTCACCTTTTTTCTTTATGAACAAAGAATAACCTCCTCAAAAAGTGTAAGTCCCAGACTGAAGTTGTCTTTAGACTATTTACATTCAGCATACAGCCCTTTCTTTCTTGAAGGCAGCTGTTGTGTAATTTTACATAAACATCATCACTGAATGGCCTAGTGGGAGATAATGCATTTACACCTGTGTGTTCAATTGTGTGATCCCAGGATATCTGTTCTGGCTGGAGAGCATGGCTGTGGGTTAGAGCTGGGTGTGATTTACCCTCAGCAAAACTGATTGGCTCCAGCAAAATGTCCCTTTCTGCTTGATTTCATATTAATTGAATATGTTCTCAGAGACTTGTTGAAAACTGATGAGGCTTGGATTTAGTTTGACAGGACGCAGCCAAGGGCATTTCATCATTTTTAGCAGTATTTTTTTGACTACTAAGAAATTCTCTGAACCACCTAATCTGACTAAGATGACTGAATTATCTAAAAAAAAATGGGGAGGGAAAATAAAAGGAGGGGTTGGGCCTGGGAAGTAAAAGCAGTTACTAGCTGTCCCTATGTTACAGTCTGATGTTATACTATGAAGGGAAAAAGCTACAAACCAAATTATGATTCTTGTCATGCTCATGTAGGGTAGAAGAAGTATTTTGGGCTGGAGAAGTTTAGAGAAATGTCAGTGTTGAAAAAGTTAAATGCACTCTTTTCAAGAACCCTGCTTTACAGATGAAATATTTCAAATGCTAAGCTATAAAGCCTGCATTGAATCCTTGCTTTCCTTTAGAAGTCCCTCATTCAGTCATGTTTTTAAGCCTCCTTTCAGAAGCTCGCAGGCCAGACCTGTGCTGAAGGGCTGTGCAATAGCCTGGTTGTAGTTCACTTCTGATCGGTGAGATGGGTTGACACTGTTGTGACATATGGGCACAGGGGGAGGTATAAGCTTTTATGCACTCTGAATGCAAGGCTCTGGGACAAGTCTCAGCTGAGTGCACCTGCAAAATGCAGGGGCAGCTGAGCACCACAACTCAGAAAAGAAAGGGAAAATCTTCCCTGCTGCAGATGTATCACTTGCTGGACAGTGGGATTGGCTAACTCTGTAGCCCAGTTGGAGTTAGATCACCTGCTTCAGTTTCTTACTTTAATCATCCCCCCAGTGACTCTTGTGAACTCAATTTTCAGACTGGCCTTGGTCCCCTTCCTGTTCTCAGATGGATTCACTTCATTTTTTAGTGCTTCCATTTCTACAGATCTGTGGTTTCTGGCTTTTGTGTGCGAAGTTAGTGGATGTAGCACTGGCAATGTACAGGACAGGGCAGGAATCTGCATGGGTGGGTGCATCTCTTCTTTCTGAAAGACCTAAGGTGAGTCCCAGAGTTGTGTGGTGCCTCAGATTTCCCATCTGTGTATAGAAATTGAGAAGGTGAGCACATCTGTGTTACAGGTCATTTAATACATAGTTTCTTTCAGGCAACATATAGCTGGTGCACCTTAAGGTAGTACCTAAGCTGTGCTGGCTCACTCGGGGCTAACATGCCTCAAGTTAGAAAGCAGTTCCACAATAGTCTTTTCCCAGTATAAACTCAGCTAGTGAATGTTTAGGTAAAGTTTGACCCTTGTGTGTGAGATGGCCTCTCTCAGCAGATGTCTGACAACATAGTGCTAAATGAGGAGGGAAAAGCCAACCCGCTAAAGCCAATTAATTTGTTGATGCCAAGGCAGACAGCAGGGATGGAGGGCACTCGGTGTGGCAGAAAAGGTTGTGCACCAACACCTCTGAAGGCCTTTGGACACTAAACTGAACATGGCTTCTGTAGGAGATGGGGTGTCCCAGCCTTATCTGAAGGTTGAGGACTTTGCCCACTTCCTTCTGCTGCAAGGACTGTTTGAACCTTAACTCTATGCATATCTGCAGGATACAAGAAAGCCCACACTCTCAGCATAACCATCAGCACTCGCACTGACCCATAGGATCTCACCCATTGTGGCTTGGGGGTAACAACAATTATTTTGTTTTTCAGTGTCTGGCATATCCAAGAGCATCTTCAGGACACACCAGCAGGCTCTAAGCATCAGGGAGACAGCAACATGGACATATTTCTTGGAAATGCCTTGTGGCTATCCTGGCTGTGCTGGTTCTTAGAGGAAGAATAAACAATTTGGCAAGATAAAGTCGAAACTAGAGACAAGCGAACGGCTGTCTGTGGATACCTGATCTGAGCAGCATGGGCCTCCCTTTCAGTGTTGCTCTGGGGTTTTATGCCCTGTCATTGATAATTATGTTTCGTTGTATGTAGATCTAGAAGCTCACCCTGTGTAACACAGTATAAAGCAATACAGGGAATATATTGGGACAATGGAGTAGATGCTAATCATAAGCATATGTAGAATACTTTTACTCTAGTCAAATCTGACCTTACTAGGTTGAAAAGGGTCAAAGGAGAAGGTGGCTCATTAAATGCTGAATTATCCCTGGGATGGTATGTCCTGGAGCCTGAGAAATGCGGAACCTGAATTTCCCTGGCTTACAGCGGTGGAAAGGGTGCAGAACAAAGAACTAGTACAGGGGCAGAACTGCAGGGAGAGGCTGGCATTGAGAACTGGACACAAGGATGATTGACCCTTGCACAACTGCAAGCTACTGTTGGCACTTGGAATTGTGACCATGCAAAGAACTTTTATTCCCTTTTCCCAGACAGAGAGGGGTTACTGTGAGATTAAGATGCGATACTATTACTTTTCTTGCCATGCTCAACATGGATTGGCAGAAAGCCTTGACTAGGATTCGAACATTTGTGGACCTATCTTTCAGAAGACAGAGCTTTTAAAAGCAAGAGAAGGTGTTGATGGCCACAGCGGTTTGCACTGGCCCTACTTCCCTCTTCTACGGGTGATATAAGCCCAGGCTGCCTCTGGGGAGTGTATGAGCTGTTCGAGCATGTTTCTTCCTGTAAATGACCCCTCCAGTAAGGAAAGCTGTGGCTTCCTTACTCAAGTTCAGGGGATTTTCAGCCAACTTCATTTCATTTAAGAAAAAGTAATTAGCAGCAAAAGCATTACACTTCTGTTGTATGAAAAGGGAGTTTTCTCAGCTGTTTTCATTTCAGGGTAACATCTAGAACATGTACTGTGAAGAAGGATTGTTACAGAAGAGCAATGCTTAACATTTCCCTATCCTATCAGCCACCAGTGCACAGTCAGACAGAGCTGAGACTCAATGCTGCTTTAAGAGAAGGATGTCATCTCAGCAGGGAAGATGAGTTTCTCCAGAACTGTGTCAGCACAAAGTACAGAGCTTCACATTTTGGAAACTGCACAACAAGCTTTGGGTTAAGATCCTAAAGGTGATTTGTTTCATTGTGGTGGTGTCTCTTGCCTGATTTAAGCCACCCCCTTCCCCCTCAGAAGCATTCACTGTTCCTTGAACTGTTTTAATAACCAAGCTGTTGATGCCTTCTGTTACAAGGAACATGGGCTCATTCACCATGGCCTCAACTGTGCCTGTGAACAGCTGTTTGGAAGTTTGCTCTTTTGGAAACTCAGGTTACCCCAATGCCACTTCTGGGCTAAAGGCAATGTTCTTAGCAAGTCCTAAAACATCAATTAATAGAAATCAGTGTTATTTAATTTATTAAGTTAAAACTCTTAGCTAAAAGTGGCATCATTACTTTAATAACCTCACCATAGTGATTTTTCAGATATTTAAAACTTCCGAGATAAGCAGACCTCAGATGCAGGATGACAACCTTGGGTCATTTGTCACATTAGGGTGACAAAAAGCATTGTCTTGGAAAATACTGCAGCTAAAAACTTGCTGGGCTTAGAATTGTGGGTTGTTTTTATGTTTTAGTGTCTGCTTTCAGAAGTTATTTTTTGGAAGTGTATTGCAGAATTATGAATATATATAGTAAGCACACAGTTTTTGTATTTTATTGATTTAAAAAAAATTAGGGATTTAATTTCTTCTGTTGAACTAATGAGTTGAACATGTGTGCAGTGGAATTGCTACTGAATTAATCCACACATGTAGAGGACTTCTGGCTGTGTAGGCTTCTGTCTTCTAGAGAATTATTTGACCTGCCAGTATATCAGATGTCTGTGCAGCCAGGGCAGCGTTCACCCTGGTAAAGTATCTCACTGGAAAAACAGTTCATTTCCAGGGAAACCCAGGTGCATGGTAGTCTTTATTGAAATGAGAAGTACCATTTTCATGCAGCTTTAACAATTTAAATAAAGGTATTATTTTATTTTACAATGATTACTAAATTAAACCCTTCATAACGAGGGAGACAGAAGCCAATGTGAATTGGTATCTAGCTGTATTTTCTCAGGAATAGAGTACTTTTCCTTGTCTCTAAGGGTTTTCCTATGTTCAACTGAAAGCATCTTGCAAATAGTCAGCTTTGGATAATTAGGGCCTGGAAGCCCTAATGACACCCAGCCAGCCATCCTTGACAGTTGCTCTGTGGTTGCCTTGGATTTTTAAACTTGTAGGACTTCTTATATCCATTTTTATGTTTATGCATTTCCTTATGTAATTAATACTGAAAAAAAATATGAAATGTAACTAATGTACTGTTCAATATTATGCAATTGAATAAGACTTTTTCAAATGGGTCTGACATTAGATATACCTTAGAGAATGTGAATAAACAGTATATTAACCATGTTTCTCCTGTTTCAATTGTTAAGGAGTAAATAGTCTACTGAAATTAACTTAGTGTTGGTTCTGAAATGTATATGCAAGTGTTAACAACATTTCTCAAATGCTTCTTATCAGGTAGAACTTCGGGTAGCTTTCATTTTGGTTTTAGGATATCGAGTATGATTTTTCTATTTGAGTGTCATTGCTTCACAGATCTCTCATGGTTTTTTTTGTTTACGTTTCTATGAGGAATAATTTTTCTTAAATAAAGGTTTTTTTAATACTGGGGGGATGTTTTTGTGGATGGAAAGGTGCTGAGCTTGAAGCTTTGTGTCTGTTCTTTGTACATCTTCTGAAGTTGCTCAAGTATTTTTTTCACAATAAAAAAAACTAATATGGAAAATTAATGAGGAGCCAGCTAGTGAAATGTTACTGTAACTATAGCCAAGCTAAAAGTGAGTGTTCAACTCTGAACCTTCCCAGTCCAATAGGTAATGGCAGAACTGTGTGACTGAGATACAAAGGTTGGCTCTGAAAGGTTCAGAGAGATTTATAAAATATTTCAGACCACAAAAATGCATAAAACAAGGTCCAAAAGGTTCCAGAAACAGGACAAGAGGGACTTGCTGCCAGAAGCAGCTTGTCATATAGTTATGATTTACTGTCGTCTCCCAAGTGATCTGCGCAATCTCTGTCAGCAACATGGCAAACAAATAGCATTCAGGGGGCTTGATATGAGTGTTTCAGAGAGAAGGCAGCCCGTGACAATGACCACAGTAAACTTAAGCAGAGAAGTCTCTGCTGAGCTGTTTCTGAGCAGAAAGCACAGAACACTTTTCCACCTCCTCCTTTTCACTGTGAAGGGGCAAACCTGGGTCAAGTAAAGGAAATATAAAAAAATAACAAGAATTTAACTCTGAGGTTATTCAGAGCCTACTAGGGAATTTAGATAGTCATTACAATTAATGGGATGGTGCATCTAAATCCTTGCTGTAACTTTGAAAATCCCAGCCTAAAATTTTCAAAGCCATCCCTTTCCCCATCTCAGTGTTGCTTGTTTCTGCTTCTAGCCAAACATGGGCTTCATCTTAACATGATTTGTATTGGAAGTAAAAGTCGAGTCTGTTTAGATTGAGTACTTTGGGCTAACACAGCCATCTTGACAGCTTCCAAAAAACAAGAGTTGATAAACTATTTATGATCTTCCATCATGCACACTGTAGGCTCCATAGATGTGAGTTAATGCTTGTAGCATGGAGGCTTGAAAAGTATATATTTGGTTCTTGTAATTTGAAACAGGGAAAATAATGCAGCTAGTCTGTCACTTTAAAACAAGCAAACCCCCTAGGGTTTCTTCAGGATTTTTGTTTGAGTGTTTTAAGGGGAGGAAGGAGTGTGCTTGTGTTGTGGTTTTGTTTAGTTTTTAGGTGAACTCCAGTCCAGAAACCAGTAACTGAACAGACTCAGATTCTAAAAAAGTCCATTCTGTGCCTGTAGAGCTGATGCAATATGCTTGGCCAGGAGACCCTAGACTTAGAATCATAGAATCACTAGGTTGAAAAGGACCCACCAGATCATTGAGTCCAACCATTCCTATCAATCACTAAACCACCTTCCACATCACCTCATCCACCTGTCCCTTAAACCCCTCCAGGGAAGGTGACTCAACCACAACACATATACAATAGTTTGTTGATTACAAGTAACCAGCCCTGCTGGTATCCATTGGCAGCTTCAGCTTCCTTTCCCATCAACCCGTGTTGAGTCCTAAGCAGTTTCCAGCATCACTGCTGCTTCCACAAACAGCAGCATTTTCCCAGAACCAGCCAAGATTTCTTGCGCTTTCCACTTTGCAGCCAGGGGTATATAAACAACCTCTCACTTAAGAACAGTCATTAGTTATGGCATTAAAAGTCACCTAGCAAATCATCCTTCTTTATGGCCTATCCATAGGTATGTTTCCACTAGTGGAGAGCTTTCCACTGGTCTGTGCATAGGTGTGTGTTTTGTGGTGTCAGTTTGTCCCTTTCTTTTTCAGAAAGGTTTCTGTATTTGGGCATCAAGGCATTGTTGTCATATTGCCGACAGTGTTACTCTACTCCACTTATGTTCTTCCACACCCACTCCCCAAAAGCACTACTTGCCTCCTTGTTTGATGCTAGTGTGTTGCCCTGTACTGAATTTCTCCTTCCACATTTCCCCCAACCTTTCTCTCTGACCTCCCTTCTTGTTCTGTCTTTCTTCAGCTTTTTCTACTCTAATGCACCCTATTTCAAGTCCTCTTTCATCCAGACCCCTTCTTCTAAATCCTAGACCTCTTGTCTCTGTCTCAGCCTTCTCAGAGATCTCTGTCACTCGCTTCCTCCCAGGAAACCTTTCTTTTCAAGCCAGCTTCTTTCTGCTAGAAGGGAGGTATATTCTCATGTGTACTTATGACTAAATTGCTATCCCCAAGAGAGAATGGGGACCTATAGTTCCAGGCCTGCATGCACAAATTCCCATGCCTAGCTGATCCTGTACTGTCAGCTCATTGCCACCCCATGTGCCTGTGCTCTCAGGCAGCCCTGTCAGCTGCATTCCACATCGAAGAACAGGTATCATCAACTGCTGACTTGTTTGAATACTGGTCCTCTGCAGGAAGGAGGGATTTAAGGACCTAGGCAGTGTTGTGACTTAACTTACATCTTTATAAGGACTTTACTGATGTTTCTCCTGTTGAAACCTTACTTCTCCCAGGAAAAAATGCAGGAGGAGAGCCGTGTTTTCCCTGATGGTTACTTTTCCCTCTCTGGCAGAGGAAAATCCTGCTCTCCTCCTAAATTTCCAAGTAGATGCTAATAACCAGCTCCAGCGCTTAAAAGACAGATGCATCACTAATGTCCTGCTTTCTTGCTGTGATACAGCATTTCCCTTTTCCCGCAGAAAGCCTTTGTGGGGAGAAAGCCGGGGTTGATAATCCCTTTTGGAAGTAGCTTTGGTAGGTGCAGTCTCAGCATTCCTGACACCAGTTTGAGGTGAGGGCAGAGACTAAAGAGCCAGCAAGACCCATGCTGGTTGATTAGCAACACAGCATGTATGAGATTCCTTGGCACAGCACAAGGTTATTGAGAAGCTGGGCTGCATCCCAAACTTGCCCCCAGCAGAATTGGCAGATCACATAGCTAGTGTTACTTTCAAGCACTTGGCCAGGCAAAACCCAGCCCTTCCCATTCCCCAGCTTCCCTGTACTTGGATTTTGATTAGAGTTGTTCAGACCCATGCATTCAGAGAGTCTGAGGCAGAGTGGAATGTGTGTGTATCTACAGTAATCTAATTCTATCTATCCATCATTGGGTCTCAGAACCCACCACTTCTCTTAAATTGATTTTTGACAATAGCTTTCATATGAAATATGTATAACAGATCTTAAATCTGGTAAACTTACAGGAACATTAAAGCTAGGAAAGTATACTTTAATTTGCAAACAGAAATTAGAGCTAGAAAAGTTCCAGTGATTATCATTCAAGTGACTGAGGAATGACTGTGGCAAGACTGTTCCTGGCAACACAGTGGAGCTGTGTCCTGTCTCTTATGCAGCTTCAGCACAGGCCTGGCATTACCCTGCTAGGATGGGCTATTGGGAAGAGAAGGTCCCTAGCAGACCTGGTTTGGTCACAACAGCAGTGTTCAGCTAAGGACGCCTATGCAGCAAAGACCCTTAACCCCATTTTTCTCCTTTTTAATCCCAGATACTGATCTGTGAAAAGAAATGTGATAGTAACACTGAGCCTTGCAAACTAGAGCCTCTCTGCAACCTGAGGGGTCCTCAGCATCCATACTAACACCAAATAGCAGTCCCAGGCAAAGGCTATGTGCTAACAGCCTACCAGACTGTTTCTGTAAGATAATGCTTGGCAGCACTGAGCTTTTGTACCAATGATTCTGGCTGATGGGTAGTAATGTAAAGATCTCCATCAGCCTGGCACCATGGACAAATGCATACAGTGTATATATCCCATAGCAGAGATACCTGGTCATTTGGACTGAACATACACCATATAAGGGCTTCTGAAAGTTCACTCTGCACCCATGCAGTGTAGCATCACCGTCCTCCTACTTGCCTGTGCAGGCTGCAAGCAAGCTTCAGAGCCAGCTGTGTCTGAAGCGGAAAAGGCTCCTCCAGCATTTGGAAAGCCTGCAAACATTGGGCTTCAGGGTTATGACTGTCTCTGTCACTGGTGGAAAGCAGAGAGACAGGGCTAGCTGAAAAGTTTCTGATTCACCTAAAACTTGTTAAAAAACTCTAAGATGCTCTTTGGAAGCAAGCCTGATTTGCCTGGTGTGCCTCAAGCTGGGGTGGTGTCGTTGGGCATCACTGATTCTCTTGTTTCTGGGAAAAAGCAAGTCCCCTGAGGCACTTCAGGGCCAGCCTGGGTGCAGATGATCCAGAAGGATGGTACTTTTTACACAGCAAGACCCAAAAGTTTTATCTGAATTCTTGCTTTTTTTTATATATGGGTCTTGAGGGATGACACCATTCCTAAATAAGAAAAAATGCAAGCAGTAGCTTGTTAATAACTGTTGGAGAGCTTAAAGGTTCTGGTTTAGGATGAAAAGAGCTTGTAATTAGCTACTTACATTTGCATTTCAACTACAGAACTGGAGAGACTCCAACCCAACAGTGACTCCTGTGAATCTTTTGGTTCAGGTTCACAGTGGGTATCAGCTGCCTGTTACAATCTGTCACCAAGTCTGTTTAAACAGCTACACTTGGGGCAGTCAACAAACAGTGATATTTGGTATACCAGAACTATAAGATAAAAGCAGATGGCTGGTGGATTATTATCTTTCTCAAAAGTGAGAGACACTTTTTCTTTTTGAGGAGCAAAATGTTACTGACTTGGCTGAGTTGTTAGTTTACTGGATGTTTTCCTTTGAAATGCCTAGCTATGTACAGAGACAAAAAGACAGCTGGGCTGCTTTGGAGTGCATAGGTTTCATGTAATAGGTTGTATGAGAGTCCTACTTGCAGATGGTAGATAAATAGATAAGGGCTGGTAGTGAAGTCTGTTCCCTTGTTTCCTTCATGCTGAGGTGCTCACCAGCACAGGCATCAACATCTTACCAGAAGCTTGGTAATGACTGCTATTTACAGCTAACTGGGCTATTGAATATTAAGGTTGTCTCTGAGTAAAATTTTGCTTCCTATTCCCCCTCACCCATGTCCCTGAACGCAACCTTGTTTTGATTCTTGTGCTCCCTTGAGCATCTGGATCTGGCTTATGCAGCGGGAGGCAGTTTTTCATCCACGTGCTGTTGAATAGAGTTGTTTAGCACAATTTTAGCCGTTTGTGGCTGTAAGCCCAATTGGAAACATGTGTGCTGGTTAAAGGCAGGTGGAGGGATTTCATTTATTAATTAGGCTTCAAATTCCATTGTGTTCCCTGTAGCCAGTGGCCCCAGCTCCAATCTCAGTAACACCAGACAAACCCCATTAGTACAGGAATAACCCTGGATTTGCACTGCTTATAAACCTTAAGTTTGTTTGGGTGGGTTGCTTTTTTTTTGACCTTTGCTTGAGACAGTTGCATATGGCACTGATTTTTTTTTTCTTTTCTTTTTTTTTTTTCTAAAAAGAATAGCATCTTCAAGCCTAGACAGGGTAAAGAGAAACTTTCTGGGGCCAGCAAGGCTGCATGGCCAAGGCCAAATTGCTAGGACCAGGCAAGAAAAGCAAAGGCTCCTTTCACACCAGCACTGCTGCCCTCTTTCCCTCCACCAGCCCATTTCCCTTCTGCTCTACACCTGATTGCCAATTTGATCTCTGAGTCAAGAGGCTGTCCTTTTGCACTAGGCAGGGAGCTGCTATTCACACCATGTGGGCTCCACTAGTAATCAGAGTTAACACTTCATGTAATGGCTTAAGCAACAAATGGCTGTAGCTTCAGCCCACCTCAGATACTCCCCAGGTTCATTATCACCTTAGGACCTATGACAGCAAGTATGGTGGAGTCAATCTTGTTGCAAAGGAGAGTTATTTTTATTACAAGTGTGCATGCATCTTTTGGGAAGATGACATAGAAAGAAACAGGAGTCTTAACAGAAAGTTAAATGGAAGGGGAGGCTTAGGTTTATTGGCTCCTTGGGGGTCTGGATGAAGGCATAAATTGACCCCTTGCAGTGTGGCTACCTTAGCTATCCTTTTGTTGTGGACACAAGACCTCAGTCAGGCTTTAACTTCTCAACCACATTTATTCCTTGCAGCACTCTTAGACACCTTGAATATATTTACCAATTTGGCTGTCAGGTACTTGGTGCCCATTGCATTCTTCAGATGTGCTGAATTTAAACACCTCTGAGGCTTTGTTCCTTTATCTTTGGGTTTTCACTATGAGGCTACCTACAAAAGTTGGCTTTTGTGGAGAAGCCACTGCAGCATTGAGCCTCCATGGTCTGAGGAGTTTTCATGGTTGCCACCGTTTCCTTTTAGGATATGGAGCTGGTGTGTGCATCTCCATGCTGTGGTGCCCCTGCTGTGCTCCTGACCCATTAGATAGCACTGATTTTAGTTGCTATCTCTGACTGTAAACAGGGCAGGGTTTGAAGGGCCAGTACAGAGAGGGAAAAGAAAAGGAGGACAGAATGAAACTAAAGCTTTTTTTCCTTTTGTGGAATTCTTGTTTGATCTTTCCCCCTTACTTAAGGTTAAGATCACTTGGAAATTTGTCTGGGGGTTACAGGAGTCCTTGCACAGCACCTGCTCCTGTGTGCCATCTGAGCAGGGGCAGAGAAGAGGGTCGTGAATTGTCAAATAGTCACGGTGAACTCGTGTGTGAGCAGAAGGAGCCCAGGGGCAGAGAGAGGAGTGGTTGTCATTAGCACTGAAATAGAAGGGGGGTGCACCTTTGCCACTTGAGTATCAGATTCCAAATGCTAAGAAGCCTAGAGAAGCTGTGCATTTCACTGCCCTGACCCTCAAGGAGTTTTAGGGAATGAGTCCTGCTCCCAACCTTATGTTTGGCAGAGGAAAGAGGATGCTGAAGATGAAAACTTGCATACTGTTTCTCCCTCTTCTGTTGCCCAGTCCCTTCCTGGGTTGCTCCAAATACCTGGATCTCTGTTATTGCTGTTAAATAAGTAATCATATTTCATAAATATGTACATTCTCCGGCATGAAAGCTAGAATTTTCTTCTCCCTCCACTTTCTATCTAAATTGTAAAGAGTATTAATCCACATCACATCTCTAGTATGCTGTACCAAATACACAGGTGGTTTGAAAGTTTGCTTAAAAAATACCTTTCTATGTAGAATGTGGGACTTGCACACAAGGAAACTTGGAGAGGGATATGTGGGGGGACGTATTAGTAGAAGGGAAATGGACTGCTTCCTGCATGAATCTCCAATTATATTCATCAAACCCCAGAATGCCTGAAAAGTGAATTATTTCAGCCAAAGCACTGGGAGTTATTTGCTTCATGTCCCTGTGCAACTCTGTGGTCTAGGTGCTGTGCTCAGCATGCATAGAATTAGAGGTTTGTATATGTAATAGACGATACCTTCATGTAATGTGTCATCTAGCCTGTCCCAGTGCCCTGTGCAAGACTAATAGCACTTATTCTGTTCATCATGCATATTTATCAGTGTTTCTAGAAATCTGCAACTATGAGATCTTCAAACTACCTCAGGCCATATATTCTAGTTGTTTTTTTTTAATTATAGCTGTTAGAAAGTTTTTTGGTTTCTTGTTTTCCTTTTATTTTGAAGGTTTGTTGCCTTCAGACTTCTCTACCAAAGATTAAATTCTAGTTTTAAAATTATTTTCCTCAGATAAGGGCTGGTTGGTTTTTCTCACTCCTCTGATCATTATCAGTGTTTCTGGAGAAATCTCCCAAACTGAACTGTGTCTTTAGTTCAGTGCCTAAAACTGCAGTCCATATTCCAGTTAAGACCTTGCTGTAACTAAACAGACTGGAAGATTTCCTTGTGAAGTCTTTCATAGGGCACTTCTGTTTGTTTCAAGTTGGTTTTTCTCACAACAGGGTGGGAGTGTTGGCTGACATTCAGGTTGTTTTTCATCCACTGCAATCCCCAGAACGTTTTCTGCAGACCTGTTGTTTTCTTGGTGATTTGCCATCTCTTGATTTTTGTACAGTTGGTTATTTCTGCCTAAGCATATGTTTTGGCCTCTGTCAGTACAGGCTTGCAAGTCAGGCAGTCACAAAATTTTCTTTCTAGTAATTGTTTCAACTGGTCAAGTTCTTGCTGTTTTGGTTTTTTTTAAAACTTAAATACAACATTCAGTCTTTATTCCCCACTGCTCCATCTCACTACTTTGGTATCATGTTCAGACTTTACAAGGGTAACCCCTGTTCTTTTGCCAAAGTCATTAACAAAAATGATGACTAGTGCCAGAATCAGAACAGACCCTTGAGTAATTCCTTTCAATATATCTTTCTAGGGTGAGTCTAACCAATTGATAACAGTTCTCTAAATTATTTTTTTCTTTTATTATTTTGTCATTGAGTCTTGAGAAATTTGATTTGTTCTATATTTCCCACATTTTTAATGAAAATGTTGCATGGGTCAGTGTCATAATCTTTATTCAACTCAGTGTATGATGGTTATTGCTTCTTGCTTCACCCGCATGGCCAGAGAGGAGAACATGGAGGAGATCATGCATCACAGGAGATTTAACTAAACCTAGGAATGTGCCCAGGAGACAATGGGAGTGTGACGCACATGAAATACAGCTCCCAGGAGTTCCTGCAGGATCTACATGACAGCTGTTATGGTTTCACAGAATCACAGAATCACAGAATCACTGGGTTGGAAGAGACCCATCGGATCATCGAGTCCAACCATTCCCATCAAACACTAAACCATGTCCCTCAGGACCCCGTCCACCCGTACCTTAAGCACCTCCAGGGAAGGCGAATCAACCACCTCCCTGGGCAGCATATTCCAATGCCTAATGACCCTTTCTGTAAAAAAC
>WAAB01022394.1:0-21298 GCA_013389865.1 Piaya cayana
CTTTCTCACTTTCCAGTGTCACAGAGTTCCTTTGAACCTTCTCTCAAGTCTCTCTCCCTTTACCTTGAGGCTTTTTTCCTTTATTTTTTTCTATATATTTCTCCCCCTCAGAAACAGGCTATAATCTGTCTGCACCCTTCTAGTATTGCTTCATCTCTGCAACTTTTGCTGCTGAAGCGAACGGGACTGGAGCTTGAGCAATGTAAGTTCAGAGCAACAAAAGAGATAAACCAAGGCAGGAATGAGACAAGATGAGGCCTTGTTCTTGCAAAAGACACCGAAATCGTTGCGGTTGTAAACAAGCGCTTCCTGGTGGATTGAAAATACGACATCACAGGCAGCAGCAGAGGATGGTTTCAACATTTTGCTGTGTTAAGATTAATTTAGCATATTTTGCTCCTGCCGTGATTTTCAATCTTTCATATCATCGTGACGCAATGAGCAGCAAGCACTCTGAATTTAATCGTTGTTCCTCAGAGATATTGGAGTATTTGAAACTGGTTGCACTCCATGGGATGCTTGAAAACATTCCTTTGAAAGGAAATTCTAGCTGAGACACTAGTTTTGTAGGTTCCACTAAACTACAAAGAAAATGTTTCTATTTCCTTCCATGATTCCTTGAACGTACTGAGCACTATAAACATTTCTAGCAAAAATTACTGTTTATTTACAAGTTTCACTAGCACTGAACCAGATGAGGAGCTGTTAATGAGTAGGTTGGTGCAAGAATTATAGTGTGAGACTATCACATTCACATCCAATGGGGAAAAACAGAAAAACCTCTAAAGAGGCAAACCCATTCTGCTTTGAGGCGAATAAAAGATAAATGGGTACATCAAGAAAACTCTCACTTAAACAATGAGCTGAGGCACAGAGAAATGGAGGAACCTGCCCAAGGTCACCTCAGACAGACACACAAGACCCAGATGATCCTACATTTCCTCATTCTTAGTTTAGCTTATGCCCAGGGTCAGAACCCCGGCTGTCTCACAGAGAAAACTTTGACCCCTATTAGCAGCCTCAACAGCTGTATCAGNGTTATCACACGCCAGGCTCCCTGCACTGATTTTCTTCAGCAACGCTTCAGGCTTCCTCCTGAATTCCCAGTTTGTATTCAGGGAGATCTGGCTTGCGGCTGAAAATTTTCTATAAGTATTTTCGATACAATATTTGGATCTACCACATAGACAGAAGGTTTGGAGCTTGATATCAGAGAGTTTAGAAAATCTCAGGCTAAAGTAATTAATTAATTGCTTCTGTGGTGTCATATCTGAAACAGAACAGGCTGAGGGGCTGCTCTTTCTGTTAACACAAGCAGAGGCTGCTTTTCTGCTCATGCTTACGTGTCTGCAGTGCCTGTCAGAAGAGGAGCACCTTCTGACTTCTATGATGTGCTTCTGCTGTCTCTGTTCCAAAACGTCACAAGAGGATTAAATCTGTGCTGGCACTGCATCCATTCAACATCACTTTTCCTTGTGAGAATGATGCGGGAATTAATATACAACTATGAACATTCCAAACTCACTTACAGTCTGGATCTCTGCTAAGCAGATCCCTGCAGACAACTGTTTCTTCTGAAAAATGAAGTTCCAAGTTTCCTAACAAAAAGAGCACCAAGGAAATCCACAAATTCATCTTTTTTTCCCCCCAACTTCTATCCAGGTTCAGTCTGAATTTATATGTTGAGTTTTAGACATCAGTAAATGTCATCAGAACAATGATATCTATCAGTCTGATCTGCCATTTGACTTGAACTTCAAGTAAATCTCTCTGCCCTGCACACTATATCCTTGTGCTTTGATTTGCTTCACCGCAAAGGAAAATAAACAGAAGTATTTCTACCCCTTTTGCACGGGTATAGGTGAACATCCAAATGTGTTAAACAGCCAGGGAGAATGTGTTTGTCCTTTGAGGAGCAGCTCTGAAAGGAAATAGAGAAGAACCAGCCCTTGTGAGGGGGCGAGTTGAACTCCAGCGAAACACAGCATCCTTTCCTTATCTACACCCCCTGCTGAATTTGCTTTGGATTAAACCACCCACACGGAGGTTTCTCTGTGAGTAGAGGCTGAAGGCAGGGTTCAAGCTCAGGCTAAAAGTGCAGTGGAAACTCACCCGGAGTCAAGGAACAGTTCAAAAACTTCATCTTTTTGGTATCCTTAATTCTAAGATGTTGTAAGCTATCCCAATCTTGCTGGGAAAAAAGAAAGCGCTTCTAATACTGTCGTGACCAAAGACCAAGAAGAAAAACATTTCTTCTGATGGAAGAAAAACACTTCCATGCATTATGTTTTGGAGAAAATACTCATCATAGAATAGTTTGGGGTGGAAGGGAGCTTAAAGATCCAACCCCACTGCCATGGGCAGGGGCACCTTCCACTAGAACTGTTGTTGGGAGTGAAGAAGATCCAATTTAGTCCTCCAGAGCATTGGCCTGGCTGGTTCCTCTGGCCTCAAAGAAAGCTTCCCACAAAGTCTGCTGACAGAGCTACAGGTAGAAGGATGAGCCTCGTGCAGTGCACGGCTGGTCCCATCCGCTGAGGAACATGGGCCTGACAGCTTAGCAGGGACGTAAAGAAATTACAGATGAGAAATTACAGATGACAACTGTATCCAGAGTTATCCAAATAAATCAGAAGTACCTGGAAAAGTTATTATATCTATTTCAGGTTGAAGCTGACCTTTAGCTGCTGCAGGCCAAAATGTTTTTCTGAAGCAGAACTGGTTCAGAAAGGGCTTCCTACACATTCCTGTGAAGCAACAGCTGAGCAACGACCACTCTTGTAAACAAGAAACCACCTACATGAACTGTTTGGTTTCATCTGGGCTTGCACTCTCTGGTTCTCAAAGGTTTCAGGTGTGTATAAATAAATGCACAAATATATGTGTGTAGTTTAGCAGTGAAAACAAAGGAGAAACGTTTCTAAAGATTTATAGACAATCAGGATATCGTTGCCAGAGTTGTACTCAAGCTAGGCTGTTACTATTCTCAGTTTTATTTGGATTTTACTTTAATCCCAAAGAATCCTGTAAAATATACCTTCCTGGAAAATATAATAAGAAAAGAATCTATTGAAGCACCCACTGTCCTTGCCAACGAGCTGTAAAAGAGGGAAAGACATTTGGAAACTTGTGTTCAGAGGCTGGGCAGGAGGACTGGAAACTTCGCCGAGATGCTGTTCTGTTGTCCTGTTTATCTTCTTTTCCTCTTCTTGCTTTGCTGGCTAGTGGTTAAGGAGAAGTATTTTGACTCCTGTGAGTCACACTTACCAGAAACATCTTACTTTGGGCATTTCCTTGTTGCCACGATCCTGGTCCCCCTTTCTCTCCGTCTTTCCCATTTAAATGGAAAGGCAGCAACTACTAGGTGGAAACATTACATGTTCTTGTAGGAAGAGCACTGCATTGGTCATGTCCAAACCTTTCCATTACAGCAACCCAGGAACGACTGCAAATAACGTCTGTGAGCAGAGTTAGGACCCATTTGATGAGCCTCTGATGTGTGAGAAGTCCCTGCCTAGAGCTTAAGCATCTTCCAATTCATGAGAAGTGGTAAAGAGCAGGAGAAAACAAAGCCTGGCTTTGGTCCAGACTCATATCTGTCCTGGAAGTGTGGAAGAAAAAATACCACCTAAGAAAACAACCTTCGTTTCCTCCAGTCTTCCCTGTTATCCTATGGGGCAGTACAACTCACTAGCAAGAGGAACTCTCAGCACACACAAGTAGCTGCTCTGGAGGTTTCTAAGAGGGTGCAGAGATTACGCTTCCAGTGCAGCATTGTGGAGAGGGAAGCGATGATTGCGCTGCCCTGTCTCTGCCCTTTGGGACCTCGTGGAGCAGGGTGTGCCCCGTCTCTTGCTTTGGGTGCCGAAATCAGCGGAAAGTCCCGCAGGACTTCTAGAGACAGTGACTCACAGGCCCTGTTCAATTTTGAATCATAAAGAAAACAATCTCAATGTGAAGGAGTTATCCACAGGCCTGCTCTGTACAGGAGGTTCATAAAGCCTCCATCCCATCCCATGAAAGCCATGGGCTTGCACGAAGCATCAGAGGAATATGCACCATCTTGCAGTTGGTGACAGCCATGGCCAAAATAGCTTTTCTATCTACCCTCTGCCCTGTCCTGGATGCATGGCAGAAAGCGTGGCATCCCCCCAGCAAGGCAACTTTCAGGTTTTGGTTATAAGCAAGGTTTTCATGTTTCTGTCATTCAATATCAAGAACTGCATTATAGTTAATGGAGACCCACCAAGTAGTCATGGTGGGAACGTCTCTAAGTTATTTCAGATCCACCACTACAAGCATTTTCTCAGACATCTCGACTATCGGAGAAGTTCTGAAATTCAGGGATTGCCTAGCTCAGAAACGGGTGAATCCTCAGCAGCCATCCCTAAGTTTCTACAACATTCCTCATAGTCCTTCTCAGTAAGATGAAATTAGCCAAGGGCAACACATCCTCTCCTCGGTGTTTGCTTTTTGCCAGTGCGACAGCTGAGTGGCTCCCAAACATTTCTGAGGAAGGAGCCCCTCCCTTTCCTCAACATTTCTCATTTTTTAACAGACATTCAAAAGATCTTAAAGGTCTCTACAGGGTCTAGCAGATAGCGAGCAATCTTCAAACAATATCAGGAACCACTGTGCTAGTGGAAAGTGTTAATAAGGATGCTGCAAATCCAAATGAGCCCACCCAAAACCTCAGGGGGGTTATCCTTCCTACCTCAGCCTCTCAACTACGGTAACTGTTGGAAAGGGCTGGAGGTCTGAATCATAACTGATGCTTTTTGCAGGGCACGTTGTAAGTTATAATAACGTGGTACAAACCAGAACCCTTCCCCTGGCTTCTGATTCCTGTAATAACTTGTGTCTCAGCCTGACAGGCAATCATGTTTTGCCTGTTGTGCTGCCAATGCTCTGACTCCTCAGACTGGAGCAGCTGGGCAGTGATATCCAAAAGCTTTCTGGCCCTCAAAGGCTTATCTTGGTCCACAGAGTCCAGCAGAGAGTCCTGGTTTTGCTCTTTTGCTGAATATCCATCTGCTGAAATTAATAAATGTTACCTTCCTGCATTAGTCCTTTCCCATCTATCAGCAACTGATCTAAGCTGTGCCAGCCTGTTCTCAGCCTCATTTTAATTTGTGATAGGACGAGGGGCAATGGGTATAAACTGGAGAGGGGCAGATTGAGACTAGATATAAGGAGAGATTTATTCACAAAGAGAGTGGGGAGGCAATGGAACAGGGAAGTGGTGGCTGCCCCATCCCTGGAGGGGTACAAGCCCGGCTTGGATGGGGTTTGGAGCCCCTGATCCAGTGGGAGGTATCGCTGCCCATGGCAGGGGTGTTGGAACTGGATGATCTTTAAGGGCCCTTCCAACCCAAACTTTTCTACGATTCTAATTTGTTTGGATCAGGACGTGAAGTTGCCAGACCTGATCTAAATGCCAATAATTCTCATCCAGGAGAGCTGGGCGTGTTCCCCTGGTAGAATAGGAAAAAAAGCTTGTCTAACACTCAGTGGCCTCACACCTGGCTTGTGTGTACAAGTCTGGTTTGAGTCCTGAAGTCAATCCCTGGCCAACTTCGGTACAAATTTAAACCAAACCTCAGGCTGCTCTAATTTATACTAAGAGTCAGGATGGATACCAAGCCAAGTCATGATGCAGGGATTCCAAAAGTGGCTGAGAGTCATATGTTTTCCTTTATTCTTGTAACGATGAATTCATTGCCGCCGAGCAGAGCTGAGCTATGGAACAAACACTGCAGGAAACCAGAAGAAAGATAAATTATCTTGTGACATGTCTTCACTGCTTACCTGCAGCATTTATGCCTAGTGACAATTCAGACTTTGGGGCAGAAATCTGTGAACTTGACTACTTCAGCTGAAGTTATTGTGCTTAGGGAAATTTCTGCAGCACGAAACCTCTGGTTTGGCTGATGACCGTCGTCTCCCATTAACTTCTGTCAGCCAAGTGCCTCCCATGGTCCATCAGCACGAGACAAAACGTGACTGGAAGGCCTGGGAAACACCACACAGCTTGGTGTGGGAGCCTGGTGTTGCTAAAGCTTCTATGAAACAGCACAGTGCATCTTCCAGATTTAAAAAAAAAATGTGGTTTGGGGTGCAAACCAGAAGCATTTCTAGATTTCTTGAGTGCTCATCTTAAAGGTGAAAATTTTCTATAAGTATTTTCGATACAATATGTGGATCTACCACATAGACACCTCAAAGTTATCTGAGTTTTGACCCTTAGAAGTAGATGGAAGATGATGTTCCACCTCAGCCAAGCAAATGATGGTTTGGAGAGGTGCAAGGCATAATGGAAAGTAAAAAGCAAGAGGAAGGAAAGGATGGCTGGGGTCTGTGGGCTTTTTATCAGCTCTACTCTCACTTTTCTCACGCAGCTCTGTGGGAGGCATTTCTGTGGGACATGATAATAGAGCTCGGATGTTTTTCCACCCAATTTTTTTCGTGCTTTCTTTGCTTTTGCTGTAGATCCCAGAGACCAGATGTCTCGTATTAAAGAAAGAATAACTTAACTTCTCTTTGGGGACTTATTTGGGGAAGGAAAGGAGAAAGAGTTTGTTCTTTTTGAAACGAGAGTTGAATTGACAAGTAGCGGATAAATGACAGGCCGAGGCCGGGCAGCTTGTTGATAGGGAAGAGGAGAACCCTGAACAGCAAGGTCTGACTGTCACAGGAGCTGAAGGCAGTTTCTAAAAGTAACCTCCAAGAGGACAAGCTTCTCTTTAATATCTACAACAAAGCACCTACACTTAGACATTGTCCTCAAACAGCTCCCAGTTGATACCTTCTATTAAAATATGTTCTCGGCTTACCTAACCAATTTGTGATATTTTTATATACCTTCTAATTTTCTTCCGAGCGTATTGAATTAAAACACATCCCATATGCTGCAGTCAAGCAGTGAGGAGAGCTGGAAAGCCAGGAGGGTAACACCACCTTGACCCTACACCTACTGCAGCCTAGACCCCATGCAGATCAGAACCGGACCCGAGCACTGGGTCATTGTGAGGACCGTTGTCTCAAAGGAGACGGGGGGCATTTGGTAGGCCCTGCTCCAGCCCAGCCTTGCATCGAGGGGGTGCAAAGCCGCGAGGGATGACATAACTTCATCTCTGCAGCTGCCTCAGCTCTGACAGCAGTGAGTGATGGCAATATGCTGCCTTGCCTGCTGATTACAGACACGTTAGTCATCCTCCCACTGTTATTTGGGCTTCTGTGGCTGGCTGGGTTCATCTGCTACTCCTCGTAACACGCTGACAACATAAGCCGTCCTCCTGCGGAACGAATCCCTGTGCTTAGCAAATTAGGACTCCAGCTCCCTCTTTGAGCTTCCCACCGATACTTTGTGCAAATGCCATCGTTCATGAAAGAAGCTGCCCTCGGTAAATCATTCCTTTGACGGTGTTTTGGGAATGGGGTATGGACATCATTTATCTCCGCCGGACTACAGACTACAGCTGGGACACTGAGATCACTCCCCACAAATCCCAGAGAAGCACAGCAGAGGTGTTTAGTCCGCAGCACATCCATTCCAGCCTCACCGCAACCATGAGGCAGACCTAAGAAAACACGGTCATTAGCAGAAAAGACCAAAACCCTCAAAATCTCTAACGTGTTACTGGAAAGGAGTGAAAGGCCTCAAGCATTTTGCTGCCCTGAGGTCTTGCAGTGGTAGAGAACTGGCACATCCTTAAGAAACAGACTACAGCTCATTTCTGCCAATGCAAACACAAGGGCTTCCATGTCAGGTGGCATCAACACCTGGTAAAGCAGAGGTTGCTGCAGTGTCTCCAGCTACAGATGCGTAGAACAGCTGGAGGACCACCATGTGTTCCTCTACTCTCCTTCAGTCTTCTAGATTTTGTATCCTCCATCCATTAAGAGCCTTAATGAAACTCGTTTCCTCCATCTCTCCTGGAGCTACGAAGTGGCAGCCGCTCCGTTAGGATTTATTAGCTCCCACTGGGAAAGAGGAACAGATTCACATGAGTCATTAAGTTTAAGTCCAGCCGGCAGGATGACCATGAAAAATGATATTTTAGATGGGTTTTCATTGGCACTGCTCACCCAGTTAAAGGCTTATAGCGTAATTACTAGGGGAAAAAGGATGTTTCCAGAAAAAAAACACAACCCAAACACAAAATTACTCCACAGAACCCAAACAAACTACACACATTTCTGCAAATAATTTATGGTGGATTTGGCTATTCTGCTCAAACGAGTTACAAGTATCAGGTCATCTGTGTTCGCAAAAGCAAGATCCTGCCCAGAAGCTTTGATTTTAATTAGAGGGTGAGCACCAAGAAAGAACCATCGTCTGCTGCAGAGATCATTAGCATAAAAATAGACCTGGTCAGAAATTCTTCTTGGAATATCTCTTTTGTCTAGCATAAAAGGACAAATTGAAAAGATGCTTGAGCTCAGGCTTGAGTTCACAGAATCACAGAATCACCGGGTTGGAAGAGACCCATTGGATCGTCGAGTCCAACCATTCCCATCACTACTTTAGTTACTTTAGTCAGCGCTAGGAAACCTAAAACATTTAGCCAAAAAGCATTTGTACAATTGTTGTGGTTTGGGTTAAAGTAGAATCAGTTTTCTCACTTCAGCTCAGACTCATCTGAGTAACCCAATTTTCTGAAAGCTAACTGAGCTGGTTTTTAGAGAGCATTCTCTCTCTAGCAGTGATAACGGGGCACTGGGATGCAGAAAGGTCATCGCTTACTTATTCCTACAGAAACCAAAGCCATCCTTGAGCTGATGAAAGAAAGGCCACACATGCAGGAAGGGGGGGGACAGGAGAGGTGACCCCAANCAGACTCATCTGAGTAACCCAATTTTCTGAAAGCTAACTGAGCTGGTTTTTAGAGAGCATTCTCTCTCTAGCAGTGATAACGGGGCACTGGGATGCAGAAAGGCCATTGCTTACTTGTTCCTGCAGAAACCAAAGCCATCCTTGAGCTGGTGAAAGAAAGGCCGCATGTGCAGGAAGCGGGGGACAGGAGAGGTGACCCCAAACTGACCAGCAGAACTTTCCATGCTCGGTATAAACTTAAGAGATCACAAGGGTCTCTCACTCTTCTGCGATGGCCAATATCCAGCAAGGACCTCATCTACCTGTTTGTCCCTGATCCTGAATCCAGTTCCTGAGCCCAGCTCCCTTTTAGCCCGAGACCCTTTTCCTTACGTCTGCTCTGCAGTATCTGCAGTGATGTACTCATCAAGCTGTGGGTGTGATCTCTCATATTTGCATATATTTTATTACTTTCTATTATTTTCTTCATTATTACTCTTTCATTAAAGCTGTAGTTTTAGTTTCCAACCCCCAAGTCTTTTTCCTTTCCCCTTTCCTGGGGGTGGGGGAAAGGGAATGTGAGAGTGCAACTGCATGGGCTTAGCTGGGTCAGAGCTAAACCAGGACAATAAGAAACATTTCTTCTGGAGGTGGTGGGAGGATCTGGGAGCCCAACTGCTTGGTTTTAGCTACTGAAATTGGCAGGGCCAGGGCTAAACTGGGACAGCAATCCAAGCAATTATAGAATCATAGAATCGTTTGAGTTGGAAGGAACCTTAAAGATCATCCAGTTCCAGCACCCCTGCCAAGGGCAAGGACATATCCTACTGGATCAGGGGCTCCAAGCCCCATCCAAGCTGGGCTTGGACACCTGCAGGGATGGGGCAGCTACAGCTTCCCTGGGCAACCGGGGCCAGTGTCTCACCACTCTCATGGTGAAGAAATTCCTCCTAATATCTATTCTAAAACTTACCTTCTCCAGTTTATATCCATTCCCCCTCAACCTGTCATCACAAGCGTTATGACTAGCACGTAGATGATTTTTTCTTTCTTTCTGGTACTGAATAGCTTTAATGTATATATATCATAACAATAAATAATTATTAAGAAAAATCACTGTCAGCAAGCTCTTTAAATCTTTCATTCTCTCCCCTCAACAGAGTTTTCCCCTCCCTTGATTTCAATCTTACCATTGTAATTAGTCCAGCTTCCCAAAATAATGTAACTTGGATTATCTGGCTGCCTCTGCACTGATGCACAAGGAAGCTGCCGACAGCAGCTTACAGATAATCATTTCATCTGGCCACAGCGTCCCTGTCACCAAACATTTGTGCAGCACAATGACACCGACATGCTACACCTGTAATGCGAGCTGGTCAGATCAGCCTGTGCCTGCCTTGTCACATCAATCTCCTTGTGTTTGAGAGCGCACTTATCTCTCCACCTAGTCACAAAATGGTTTGGGTTGGAAGGGACCTTAAAGAACACCTGGCTCCAACCCTCTGCCATGGGCAGAGACACCTCCCACAGGATCATGTTGCTCAAAGCCCCATCCAGCCTGGCCTTGAACTTCTCTAGGTGTGAGGCAACCTGGGCTAGCGCCTCACCAGAAAATATTTCTTCCTAAGATCTCACCTCAGTCTCCCCTCTTTCAGCTTAAAACTGCTCCCCCTTGCTCTATATCCCTGCCCTGCCTGATCAAGAGCCCCTCCCCAGCTTTCCCAGAGCCCCTTTCAGCACTGGAAGCTGCTCTAAGTTCTCTTCGGCTCTCTCCTCTTCTCCAGGCTGAACACCCCCAACTCTCTGAGCTTGTCCTCATAGGGCACATGCTCCAGCTTTCGGATCATCTCCGTGGCCTCCTCCGGACTCAATCCAAACCCTTCCTACACTAAGGACCCCAGCACTGAATGCAGGATTCCAGCTGAGGTCTCACCAGAGCAGAGCAGTCCACCAGCAAGGCTCTTTCCCACTTTTGTGCACTATTCAGTCTCTTTCCCAACTCAACAAAGCCTGTTGATGCAGGGATGGGGACTAAGGAACTAACTTCAGCAGGTAGCTAGAAACCAGCCTGCCATGTCAGCCCTGCTTTGTAACACAAAGAGAACCACAGGTTCCTTGGAATTTGGCTCAGCCAGAACCATCAGTTCCTGATGATGCTCTAAGTGATCCCACCAGGGCAACAGGAGGGATTGATTGTATTGAGAAAACATGCTATAATTAGAAATGGGTGAAAAACAGATGGACAGACCTCATCGCTTGTTTTCTGTTTGCTTTTGCAAAACCAATACCAAGACTGGTTTGGCTGCTGGCCTTCTTTCTGAGCTCATCATATTCATGGGTGGATCTGGGGATCAGAGAAGTGGTTTCTGTCGAGAGCTGTTGGCAGAAAGAGAGCAAACCCTCACCCGTTTCAGCGTGCTCCCACATTAGTTTAGCCGAGCCTGCTCCGGCCATCACCACATCTGTCACTATAGGTTTGGAAATTAAATGAGTGAATGAATCTGTGAGGCTGCCTTGCTGCACTTCAGTGCTGGAGCATCCCCTCCGCTTTCAGATCAGAAGACGCACCAGTTCCTTGGCCAAGGATCACCAGCTCTGTAAGGTGTTCCCAGAGTGGCCTGGTGCAAACTCAGAGCACAGATTCTGCTTGGATGTGAACAAGGGGCTTTGGTCGTGCAGGAGTCTCCTACCTGTTCAGATGGTTTCCCAGGTACCAGAGCATGGAGCCTAGAGATATTGTATTATCTCTGGAGAGGGATACTGCCAGAAACACCTAATTGCACAGGACAACAGGAAAATAATAATGTAGGGATAGTGCTAATTCCCCTTCTGTCTCCCTCTCTCCTTCCTCCCATGCACATCTAAGTCCACTCGTACATAAGTACCTGACCAAAGTCTTGTCAACAGTTACCCAAAGGTCACACTACTGAGCGCAACGACATGGTTTGAGCCACAGCTACGTGACCTGACAACTGCATAAGCCCCTGTGTTTTAAGAGACTAAAATGTCTCTGGTTAGTAAGATGAGTTTAAGTGCCATTACAGCCCCAGAATTTCTTATGGGTCCTAAAATCTCAACCTAATCCAGGAAAACATTTCAAAAAAATTTATATTCTGCACCGCCGACATCCATTGGTCTACGTCTGCATCACCACAGTGCTTTATAAAGCATTAACCAGTAGAAAGCCCCATTATTTTCAGCATATTAACTTTTATGGAAACTAAATTCTCAGCTGTTTGCCATTTTACCATTCCAGTATCAAGTGATGGAACGTTACTATTACATCTATTTCCTCAGGCCTTATCACGCTCGTGTTCCCACATCAGATGCCTTTTATTAACAGGTTCTTCATCTGTAAGGAAGCACTGAAGCCTCTCTGCACAAAAGATCTCATTTGTTGTTCTTAACAGCATTAAAGTCCTCCAGCCAAAGGACCTTCTGCCCTCTACAACGCACCACACGGACTGACCTACAGACAGAGATACGCTACCAGAGCAGGTACTGCTGCAGAGGAGTAGCAGCACGAGCCTCTGTACATATTCCAATATCTCAATCATCAAGACTGATTCTAGGACCATGTCTGAGTATGAGAAGGCATTTAAGCCCCTGAGCCAATCAATCCTATGTGGTCCTTCCAGCCAGGGTGTGAGTCTGTGCCAAGTGAAGTGATTTGCCCTCCTACATCCCGTCTGCAGCACTGCAGCAAACCAATTTACTTAGCCCAGATGTCTGAACAGGCTGTCGTAGGATTACTGGCTTCCATAAAGATGGGAGATCCACTTCCAATTAACTTCCCTTTGCGTGCAGCAAAGCGCTTCAAACCTAGCAGAAAAACAGTGACCGTAAACAATATTCTGCTTATTTTTGCCTCACTGTTTGCAACGCTTGGTTTCTAGAAGTAATAGTGATGTTTTAGCAACTGCGGCAAGCTAGCAGGTCTTCAGCTCTTCTCTTCCCCTTCTATTTAATCAGTAGCTGTACTATTAATGGTGTTAGACCAGTTGTTTCCAGCTGCAATTCAGCCAGAGTTACACTGTTTTCTTACCAAGCAGGGATCTGATCTAATACCTCTGAATTCCTCTGCTCGCTCAAGCAAAGCTACAAAGCCCTTGCTGTGATTCCGCCAGCTATGTTGGTCAAGCCTGAACTCTTCCTGAATGGGAGTTTTCCAAGAAAAATCCAGTGAGAAGCCAGGCCTCCGGCACTGTGTTTGTGGGCACTGGGCTTTCAGAGAGGAACCGTATTTCAGATGTGGTCATGGCCAGGCATGGGTTCAGGACTGACTCAAAGGGAAGAATGCCACCCCCTGAATCACCAGCACAGCTTCCTGCAAACCTTGAGGTTTCCTGGCCGTACATCAGAAGAGATTTCTGTTCTTTTTGACATTTTTGTTTACCCTCGGTAATTTTCCACTATGCCAGACTTACAGAGATTTTTTTTCTCATTGGACCAAGACAGACAGAGTGACCCAAACAGTTTACTTAGTGTATGATACGCCAGAGACCTAGCATCCCACCACAACACCCTCATGTGAGGAGCTGGGGCTTTGCAGCAGCTCTGTTCAGCATAGGAGCTTGATCCCCTTGACTGATCTTCTCTAGAGGTTCTCCAAAAGAAAAAAAAAATAAGGAATGCAAAGGGAAAAGGAAGAAAACCACTATTCCTACTACTACTATTTTCCTCTGGAGACAGTGCCTGGCGCAGCGGGATTCAACAGCTGGTTCTTGCACAGCAGAAGCTCCTCATCCAGCCTGCCACCCTGCCATAAATGCTATAGATGGCCAAGAGCAAGGCTTCCTCCACCTAGACCTTCACAGTGAACGCAGATACAGATCCATGCTTTCTCTGGACCTATTCCCCGGTGCAGTGCTTCTAGGTGGCATAAAAACGCATCAACTGATGATAGCACCTTCACTTCTCCCTGTTACACAGAAACAACTTTCTGACAAATTTCTGAGACTGAGGGTTTGAAACATACCTGCTGAGGGCAAGCACAGGTCCAATGGCAAGGAACTGCGCTCTACCACTCTTCTTTTGCTTCTCCTTTCTGCTACAGTTTAATAAAACACCTTCTCACATAAAAAAATAAATAAATGAAGATACCCAAAGCTTGACTGGATGTAGTCATCGACAACGTATTGTCACTAACCCTGCTTGTGTGGGAGGTTTGGGCTAGATGATGTCCAGATGATCCTTCAAACACCATAAATCTGAGTTTCTTAAGCATATAAATAATTTAACGCTTGCTAACGAACAGACAGAAAGAAGTATGAGATCTTCCCCTCATTGTATTTTGTTCTGGAAATGAACATACATGGGTAAACGTTGCTTTTCCCTGGGAAAATATTCAGTATCTCTTATGAGGTTGTGAGATTTTTGGTGAGTTGTTGTCAGGGGACTCAGGAGAAGAGGATGCACTTATAACTGAGGAAAAACACTTAGATTTTTCATAAATCTGCGGTACTCATTGCACTCCCTGTTGTTCTTTTCCACCCAGCGCAAGGTTGCAATGGCCTCAGTGTCCCAGAAGCCTAAGTGTCTTCAGAGAAGGTCCTGAAGAGACACAAAATGCCTCCAGTAGTCTGAAGCCGAGATCAAAAAGCCTGCTCATATTTCTACACGTGCCTTGGGCTTCATAATTATGTTCAAGAGAATAAATTCATAATCCTTTATAATCTCCTTTTATAATCTCCTTTACCCGAAACTGATGCGACCCTTGATCACACAGGTGGAACACAGCTTCCAATCTTTATTCCAGCACATGGTGTTCAGCTCAGATGTGGTGGGCTTCTAGGAGTCTGGCTGTTTACTCAAGGCTGTGCAACTCCTCCCACCCAGAGAACAGTAAGAGAGGCCTCTCAGCCAGACCGTAGTGCTGCAATGTTTATGACTCAAGACTGACTCATCTATTTTCTTGCCTCTGCTGATGTTGCAGGACCCTTTACGTGACCTGAATAGGCTGTTCTGTTTGTCCTCTTCTTGCTGCAAGAATAGGGTTGGAGGGAGATGCCTTGTCTGCATGTAGCAAGGACTACGTGAAGCAATTTTGAGTGTCTTGATTTCAGGGGAGGAAGGGATCAAAATCAGAAACTGTGTCTGCTTGAGGACACAATCTGGCCATCCAGCTCTACAAATGGAGAATGTGGAATATTCAGTGTAGCTAATAAAGCAGGGAAGAGCTTACAGGGAGGGAAGTAGAAATTAGATGAGAAGGCAAATTAGATGAAAAGCAAATACAATGTTTATGAACCTGTTTGCCTGCCCTGGGTGCTGAGTACTGGAAAACACTACACTGAATAAAGAAAGAAGTGACAGTGCCAGCAGAGGCAAGGGAACAACAAAAGGCAATTGTCCTAGGACTGGAAAAAAAGGAGGAGAGTTTCTTATTGTGGAAACCTAGACTTCCCGAGAGAATTCCTGAGCTGATTTTAGAAGCAGATCCTTTCACTGAATATTTTGGTAAGGAAGACGTGCCTTCACATATGCCTTTGGTTAGCTGAAAAGAACATGCACTAGGCAAAGCTATTGTTTTCCCGCTGTCTAAAAATAGTTCTTGGGAGGGAGCAGAAGCTGACATGGCTTTAGTTAGAGATCACCTGGTAAGGTAGACCACAAATCCAGTCTGCTCACCCTGCCCAGCAGAGCTGTTCCCAGGCTAGAGCTCTGTGAGCTGAGGTCATATTTAATCAGGAAACCATTTTCCTTTCATGCTGTTTCTTACTGCATCTACCTACTACCAGAGATACTGCAGCCAGATCTTGCTTCCTTCAGCTCTTCCTCTGTTCAGTGGGAGCTCTGCTCAAATCAGAGGAAATTCCTGCATTTGTGTATTTTGCTAAGGCCAGGAGGGACCCCTTGGCTCATACATCTTCACCTCTTCCATCACCCGGTCCTACGAGACTGTTGTAATTTCTCTGTGGGTGGGAAATACCTTTCTTTTCTACCTAAGTCACCACTAAGAGTCCCAATAGCTCGTGACTGGCTTTGGACGTGTTTCCAGAACGTGTTCTTGAGCTAAGGGAAGAACATGAGCCCTGATGTAAATGGTTGCACTGTAACATGCATGTTTCTCCTGCAGCCTTTTTGCTCTTTGTTTTAACAACAAAGGGATGCGATGTTGCCATCATTTCCAACAAAACAGTATTTGATGTCATGAGTGCAGAAGGAATGTGACAGCAGAATTTTTCTTCCCTGTTCTCACTGTGCAAACTGAGCAGGCATGATTGAGGCAGACTCAGTTTCCCATTCAAATGATTAGCTCCGCTTGATTTTCTGAAGAGGAGACTCCTGCATACAATTACCATAGAATCATACAGTAACCAGGGTGGAAGAGACCCACCAGATCATCGAGTCCAACCATTCCTATCAAACACTAAACCATGTCCCTCAGCACCTTGTCCACCCGTGCCTTAAACACCTCCAGGGAAGGTGAATCAACCCCTTCCCTTGGCAGCCTCTAACAGTGCCCAATGACCCTTTCTGTGAAAATTTTTTTCCTAATGTCCAGCCTAAACCTCCCCTGGCAGAGCTGAGGCCTTTCCCTCTTGTCCTGTCCCCTATCACTTGGGAGAAGAGCCCAGCTCCCTCCTCTCCACAACCCCCCCTCAGGTAGTTGCAGAGAGGAATGAGGTCTCCCCTCAGCCTCCTCTTCTCCAGGATAAACACCCCCAGCTCTCTCAGCCGCTCCTCATAAGACTTGTTCTCCAGGCCCTTCCCCAGCTTTGTCGCTCTTCTCTGGACTCACTCCAGAGCCTCAACATCCTTCTTGTGCTGAGGGGCCCAGAACTGCACACAGGATTCAAGGAGCGGTCTTACCAGTGCCAAGTACAGAGGGAGAAGAACCTCCCTGGCCCTGCTGGTCACACCATTTCCGATCCAAGCCAAGATGCCATTGGCCTTCTTGGCCACCTGGGCACACTGCTGGCTCATGGTCAGTCAGCATCTATCCGGGACACTGCTGACAAGAAGGGAGATGCCCTCCCTTTGCTCCATCCATTGGGAGGTGACCCAAGACTTTTATTAGACTCAGGTGCTTGTTTGGTTTTCCTTAGTCATAAACTCCTGAGAATGGTGAGAAATGTTTCCTGTCGCTTCACCAACCTCCGTACAGATCTCCATCTCCAGTTCACAGATCTCTCCAGTTCACACAGAATCTCTGTAGGGAGGGAAGGAGAAGTGGAGAAGAATCCAGCTCACATAGTCCTTGGTGAGCGATGAAGTAGATACTCAGGCATAAGCATGTCCATGTGAAGATGAGGAGAGCACTTCAGCAACTTGTGCTCCTGCCAGCAACAAAGCACACGGCTTCTGTGACTTCCCCAGCCATCAAAGCTAAACCTCCAAGAACTGGTTGGGGAGGGAAGCATTCAGCAGCTGCTGAGAAAATTTGCCTCTATAACAAAGATGCCCTCCCTGATGCCAGTTTAATCACGACACCCAGAGAGACCTACCCCTACCCCCTCGCTCCCAGACGTTACTCGATTCACAAGGAAAATTAATAGATTCTCCTACTTTTTTATTCCTTGCATAAAACACAAATACGTCAAAGCCAAGCAGGTATAGAGTTACTCATGGAAAAACAAAATCACTGCTGGAAAACAGCGACCCAGACATGGGGACCCTCAGACAACCACAGCCGTGCCCACAGCTCCTCACAGTCTCGCACAAGAGAAATGTGCCCAAAGAACAGAGGCAGCTGTCCTTAATCCCTGGGTGTTTGTGCCCGAGCTGGGGTCTCCGGGGATCCCCTGGGATCTAGGGCTGTCCCCATGCCAGGCGTGGCTTTGTCCCACAAGGGGACTCCTGAATTGGACAGCAATTCCAACTAAAAACACTTTCCTGGGTGGCAGTGATGTCTGGGCATCTCAGACTGGGTTGATTTATTCTTCTTGCAGCCTCACGAGGTGAGGAAACACTGCTGTCTGCACTTTCTGCACAGGGAAATTCAGCCATCGAGAGGTCACTGAGTAGCTTTGTGCACCCAGACAAGCCACTTACGCAGGAAGGTTTCCTTCCTCTGTCATCCAGGTTGTGCTGCTCTGGTTACAGCTGACCTAGGGGAAAAGGTTCCTGCTTTAGCCCTCTCCCACCCTTCTAACAAAACCTCAGTTTAGAGCTTACTGGCTCTCTAGTTTTGCTGGTAACCCTGCTTTTTTTCCAGCAGCTCCAAGCAAAATGATGCTGCTCAGTTTAATGAATCCCTTCCTCCCCGTTTTGCCCCAAGTCACCATTCTGAACAGAGGCCACAGAGGAAGAACTGAAATACTCAAAATGTGGCTCTGGGTTCTGAATACATTTCATAGAATAACCAGGTTGGAAGAGACCCCCCCCCCTGCTCATTGAGTCCAGCCATTCAGGGAGATTTAAAAAATACCTGAATTATTAAGGACCCACTGAAGCACGGAGATCTACTCCAATCATGCAAGTCCTGCTTCTATAACACGTGCACTCAAGAATCTCAAAGATGGGACAAAGAGGACAAAAATGCACTTTTCCTCCCTGCTCCGACTCCCCTCGCAGGGCCCCCTGTTTCTTTTGCAAAGCCTTGAGTGGCTGATGCGACTTTGACTGGAGGCTTTGCAGAGCCCGACAGGTCTGGTGCAGGCATTAGTAATCCTAGAGCCTCCACATCCTACAGCGGCAGGTACTGAAAAGACATAAACCACAGCCAGAAAAACAGAGCACCGCTTGTTTTGTCCGGCCTGAGTGCTTTCAGACCTCCTCTCCTCTGCTGTCAGTCTCCACAGAGTGATGCGCGTCTCTGTTTGGGGGAGCTGAGCGAGCACAGAGGAGGTTTGGGGCAGCGCAGACATGTACAGGCAGGGAGAAACAGCTTCTGCACAGCTGGAAGAACCAGCCCTAACCTCAAGGGCTTATTTAACGTAACTGTATATAGTCAAGCGCATGCATTTATACATATTACGTTCTCTAGCATTTAGACCTAACAAAGACATAGAAAATTGTATTTTCACACACCTCCGCTCTAGCCTTCCATGTACTCATTGCATTTCTCAGTTTTATGTGTTAAAGAACGGGGCAAGAGTCAATGCTGGAAGCCGCTTTAAAGAACACAGCCTACAAACAGCTGACTTGGTATTTCTAGTGCTTTAGAGGTGCCAAAACCCAACAATGAGCTCAGAGACTCGTACACAGCTGAGCATCCAGACTTCTCCAGCTGATTCGGGTTGTTCTTCACTGCTCCAACATACAATCAGCCTTGTCCATAAGCCATAAAGAAATAAATTCTGCATTTTTTCCCCTAAGAGTACAATACTGAAATTGCCTCTTTAAAAAAAAAAAATAGCAGCTTCTGCATCTATTAAGCAAAATATCACATAAGGATGCAGAAACAAAAAGAAATTCATCAATTCCCTCCTAATTCAGCAAAAGTAGCCGCTGCTTCAAGAGCTATATAATAATGTGCAGTCAAAGAAACCCTCACAGAAAATGAAAGTTTTACATAAAGCCCCTTTGCTTTTCTTCAGTGGAAACTCATTTAAACTTGATTTATTGCACCTCGGAATGTAAAGCTTCAGATGAGATTAATGGGCTGTTTTCTGGTGACATCATCTTCGTGGATTGTCAAGACAAGCCTGCACTGAAATCACAAAGGAAAGTTTGGTTATAGTCCCCTGTTAAAACACTGGAGCGACTGCTGTTCCTAAGTAACTTGAGTGGATAACATAACAGATAGGCTTCGTGAGAAATAAGGATGGAATTTCCACTGTATTAGAACAGCGAGCTGCGGCAATATTTTACATTACAGGAACAGGCCATATATTTTTAAATGCATCAGACATGACTCAGTCTTTAGTCCACGCTCGGATTGGCCGAGAGAACAATTTTTTCCCCTTTTGGACTGTATTTTTTTTTTGTGAGTTTGAGCACTTTCTGATATGGTTAGGATGTAAGTCAAAAGCAATGGAGGGGGAGGAATTTCAAAGGCAGAAGGGATTGCCACATACCCCGCTGCTGCGATCTAAAGCCAAAGCGTAGGGACAAGCAAGACTTGCTGAAGCATTTATTTATAGTGCAGTGGTACCTACAGACACCTCGGAGCTTAGATCTCATTGGTTCAAAGCCAGCAGGCAAACCCATTCTCCTACCTGTTGGTGACAGGATGAGGAGAAACTGTTTTAAACCAAAAGAGGAGATATTGAGATGTGATTTTACAAAGAAATGTTTTCTGCTGAGGGTAGACAAGTCCTGGTCCAGGCTGCCCAGAGCAGGGGTGGCTGCCCCATCCCTGGAGGGGTTCAAGGTCAGGTTAGATGGGGTTTGGAGCAACCTGGTCCAGTGGGAGGTGTCCCTGCCCACATCAGGGGGTTGGAACTGGAAGGGCTTTAAGGTTTCTTCTGACCCAAACCCTTCTACAATTCTATGAAACAGTGTTCTCAGTTGTGGTTGTGAAAAAAATAAACTAAGAAATGAAGTTTTAGCCCATAACTACAGTCCTAGAAGAAAGGGCAATATTGACCTATCGCTACTTTGGTACATTTTGTTGTCGCTCTGAAATTTCTTTGAGGCTAGACAGATGTTTCCAAAACACACACACACACACACATACTGGGATATAAAGAAGTGCGAAAACCAACTACAAGTCCCACCATCAGGCAGCAAAGCCTTAGGACCACACCAAAGCTGGGCTTTGAGGGCTCAAGCACCCAACCAAAACAACCAGGAAGGAGGAGAGGAGATGAGATCCCCCTCTACCCTGGCCTATGAAGAGAAATGTTCTAAGGGATACGAGACAGGGCCTTGTAAAAGGCCAAGTTTGCTTGTCAGGTGGTAACTCAGCCACCCTTTTTGAAGGTGGGAGCCTCCCCTGGAGCTCCCCAGCAGGCTCCACACAAGTTTTAGCAGCTTGACAGGCTTCCAGGAATGCAGCCCGAGGCCAATAAATAAATAGCTTAGTAAACAGAAGATGCAAAGAGCGATACTGTTTGTTAACAGTACATCCAACCCATGCAGATAGCCGAGCAATGGGATTTGGCTTCGTTTCCATACAATTTCCCTGGGGGTATCTAGTTTAGAAGGCAAATTTCTTTACAATGAAATGGATTTGGCAGCCCTGCTGCAAATGAAGTTCATCTTCAGGGCAAAGAAAAAAAACATCACCACCCTCCAAAGCCTGCTAAGCTGTGGCTGTGTAATTTATGTCAATTTATTGGTTGCTGTGAGGGATGGATCTAGATTTGCCCGCGTTTAGTGCAGAAAAGGGATTACAGATCTTTCATTCTGCCCATCAGAAGCATTATCAGAGCTGCTTCTTACTCTGCCAAGCGTCTGATAAATGACCTTCGGGGGGGTTTGCCCTGCAAGGTTTCACGTCTTTAAGAGCTTTGTTTAAACGATGGGGAAGAACATCAGGCGACCGCAAGGCCGAGCCATACATGGAGCTCTTGGAGGACCAATAAAATCAGAGTATTTGAGCCTATAAACATCTCAGATTTTTAAATCTCCGGAGGAGAAGGTGTGGGAAAG
>WAAB01022394.1:21454-55256 GCA_013389865.1 Piaya cayana
CATCTATTAAGCAAAATATCACATAAGGATGCAGAAACAAAAAGAAATTCATCAATTCCCTCCTAATTCAGCAAAAGTAGCCGCTGCTTCAAGAGCTATATAATAATGTGCAGTCAAAGAAACCCTCGCTGAAAATGAAAGTTTTACATAAAGCCCCTTTGCTTTTCTTCAGTGGAAACTCATTTAAACTTGATTTATTGCACCTCGGAATGTAAAGCTTCAGATGAGATTAATGGGCTGTTTTCTGGTGACATCATCTTCGTGGATTGTCAAGACAAGCCTGCACTGAAATCACAAAGGAAAGTTTGGTTATAGTCCCCTGTTAAAACACTGGAGCGACTGCTGTTCCTAAGTAACTCGAGTGGATAACATAACAGATAGGCTTCGTGAGAAATAAGGATGGAATTTCCACTGTATTAGAACAGCGAGCTGCGGCAATGTTTTACATTACAGGAACAGGCCATATATTTTTAAATGCATCAGACATGACTCAGTCTTTAGTCCACGCTCGGATTGGCCGAGAGAACAATTTTTTCCCCTTTTGGACTGTATTTTTTTTTTGTGAGTTTGAGCACTTTCTGATATGGTTAGGATGTAAGTCAAAAGCAATGGAGGGGGAGGAATTTCAAAGGCAGAAGGGATTGCCACATACCCCGCTGCTGCGATCTAAAGCCAAAGCGTAGGGACAAGCAAGACTTGCTGAAGCATTTATTTATAGTGCAGTGGTACCTACAGACACCTCGGAGCTTAGATCTCATTGGTTCAAAGCCAGCAGGCAAACCCATTCTCCTACCTGTTGGTGACAGGATGAGGAGAAACTGTTTTAAACCAAAAGAGGAGATATTGAGATGTGATTTTACAAAGAAATGTTTTCTGCTGAGGGTAGACAAGTCCTGGCCCAGGCTGCCCAGAGCAGGGGTGGCTGCCCCATCCCTGGAGGGGTTCAAGGCCAGGTTAGATGGGGCTTGGAGCAACCTGGTCCAGTGGGAGGTGTCCCTATCCACATCAGGGGATTGTAATTAGAAGGGCTTTAAGGTTTCTTCTGACCCAAACCATTCTACAATTCTATGAAACAGTGTTCTCAGTCGTGGTTGTAAAAAAAATGAAGTAAAAAATGAAGGTTTAGTCCATAACTATGGTCCTAGAAGAAAGGTCAATATTGCCCATCGTTATTTTGGCACATTTTGTTGTCGCTCTGAAATTTCTTTGAGGCTAGACAGATGTTTCCAACACACACGCACACACATATTGGGACATAAAGTAGTGTGAAAACCAACTACAAGTCCCACCATCAGGCAGCAAAGCCTTAGGACCACACCAAAGCCGGGCTGTGAGGGCTCAAGCACCCAACCAAAACAACCAGGAAGGAGGAGAGCACATGAGATCCCCCTCTACCCCAGCCTACAAAGAGAAATGTTCTAGGGGATATGAGACAGGTCCTTGTAAAAGGCCAAGTTCGCTTCTCAGGTGGTAACTCAGACACCCTTTTTGAAGGTAGGAGCCTCCCCTGGAGCTCCCCAGNCGTGGTTGTAAAAAAAATGAAGTAAAAAATGAAGGTTTAGTCCATAACTATGGTCCTAGAAGAAAGGTCAATATTGCCCATCGTTATTTTGGCACATTTTGTTGTCGCTCTGAAATTTCTTTGAGGCTAGACAGATGTTTCCAACACACACGCACACACATATTGGGACATAAAGTAGTGTGAAAACCAACTACAAGTCCCACCATCAGGCAGCAAAGCCTTAGGACCACACCAAAGCCGGGCTGTGAGGGCTCAAGCACCCAACCAAAACAACCAGGAAGGAGGAGAGGAGATGAGATCCCCCTCTACCCTGGCCTATGAAGAGAAATGTTCTAAGGGATACGAGACAGGGCCTTGTAAAAGGCCAAGTTTGCTTGTCAGGTGGTAACTCAGCCACCCTTTTTGAAGGTGGGAGCCTCCCCTGGAGCTCCCCAGCAGGCTCCACACAAGTTTTAGCAGCTTGACAGGCTTCCAGGAATGCAGCCCGAGGCCAATAAATAAATAGCTTAGTAAACAGAAGATGCAAAGAGCGATACTGTTTGTTAACAGTACATCCAACCCATGCAGATAGCCGAGCAATGGGATTTGGCTTCGTTTCCATACAATTTCCCTGGGGGTATCTAGTTTAGAAGGCAAATTTCTTTACAATGAAATGGATTTGGCAGCCCTGCTGCAAATGAAGTTCATCTTCAGGGCAAAGAAAAAAAACATCACCACCCTCCAAAGCCTGCTAAGCTGTGGCTGTGTAATTTATGTCAATTTATTGGTTGCTGTGAGGGATGGATCTAGATTTGCCCGCGTTTAGTGCAGAAAAGGGATTACAGATCTTTCATTCTGCCCATCAGAAGCATTATCAGAGCTGCTTCTTACTCTGCCAAGCGTCTGATAAATGACCTTCGGGGGGGTTTGCCCTGCAAGGTTTCACGTCTTTAAGAGCTTTGTTTAAACGATGGGGAAGAACATCAGGCGACCGCAAGGCCGAGCCATACATGGAGCTCTTGGAGGACCAATAAAATCAGAGTATTTGAGCCTATAAACATCTCAGATTTTTAAATCTCCGGAGGAGAAGGTGTGGGAAAGCACAATAAAAACAAAAAAGTAGATATTTTTCAAAGATACAAACCAAACAAGGAAAAAGGAAATGAAAACAGACTTTAAAATACACACCTCACTAAAAAAAAATAAGTTTTTAGACTTCTTCTGGGGTTTATGGAGGACCTTTTTCACTTCCTACCCTGCTCTGAAGGCCTCACATTTGAACAGGGGTCAGGATTCATCAGAAATCAGTAGCGCTGCAATTTTCTTCACAAATCTACATCTACAGAAGTGCTCACATTGGTTTCAGGTTTGGTGTGAAGGAACTGGAGGGGTGATAGAATCCCCAGGTTGAAAAAAGCCTTTAGGATCTTCAAGTCCACTACGAAACCATATTCCTAAACACTTCATCTACCAGTCTTTTAAACACCTCCAGGGATGGGGACTCAGTCACCTCCCTGGGCAACCTTTATTCTGTGATCCTATCAAATAAAGGTTGCCCGGCTATCAACGCAAATCTAACTCTTCAGAGCTATTAAACAGATATTTTTTCCAAAAGGATGACTCCTTGTCACAAGCGCGCGGCTGTTATATCTAGCTCTGATGTATTTTCTTTGCATGGGTTGGAAATACATAGTGAAGCAGCACACAGGGTAATTAAGATGGAAAGCCAGCACATTTATGGGCCCTGGTAGGTATTTCTCAGTAGTTCATGAGGCTTACCGTGAATTTATGTGTTTGTTTAACTGAGACTATTCACTGGATGGGTTTTTTTCTTCTGCTTTTATAGATAATTTTTCTAATGTAAGAAAAGAATTGATGCAAACTCAACATGCTGCTGCGTAGGGTTCTGCAGCTCTGCTCTTGCAGAAGTGCTGGGACAGGCAGAGAGTAAACTTGGCTACCTAGTGCTGTTGGCCAGTGATTCCCAACCCTATCACAGATTGAAGATACAGCTGATAGAGAATGGAAGTTTCAGTTCTGCAACATCAGCTGGCATAGTTATGAAATTCCCCTTGCACTGGGCAGCTCCCTCCACTTGCTTTAGAAGTGCCAAAACAAGAGGATGAGCTTACAGACTCACACCCAACTGAGCATGCAGACATCTCCAGCTCATTCTAGTCATTTGGCTCTGCAATGAATTTCTTTTTCTTGCTGCACCCTCATAAAATATTTTGTTTAACAAACACAGAAACTGCTGAGGGAAAAGGGTAATTTCAGTGTCATACCCCTCAGGGGGAGGTGGTGGTGGGGGACAATGCAGGATTTATTTCTCTGGGGTTTATGGACAAGGCTGATTACAGCCTCTGGCACCTCTAGAGCAAGATGCCTTCGCAACTCCAACTCTCTGACCCAGCTGCCCCTGTGTCCCCACCTCCAGGCTCAAGTGGAGCTCTTAGAATCATAGAATAACCAGGTTGGAAGAGATCCACTGGATCATAGAGTCCAACCATTCCTATCGGACACTAAACCATGTCCTTCAGTATCTCGTCCACCCATCCCTTAAACCCCTCCAGGGAAGGTGAATCAACCCCCTCCCTGGGCAGCCTGTTCCAATGCCCAATGACCCTTTCTGTGAAAAACTTTTTCCTGATGTCTAGGTCACAGCAGGCACTGAAGGACCAGAGCAGGAGCATGGGGGAGCTGCCAGGGTGCAAGTCAGCTCTGATCCAGATGCAGCATCACCTTTGTGAGACTTATTTAGGTTCTGTATGGTGCAAAATACAGCTAGAGCATTTGACTCAAAGAGGCTGCATCCACATACTCTGCAAGCAAGGGAAATCAGTTTTACAGTCTGAAAATTCCCTTTGTCTTAGAGCTTTGTAGTGAATCTAATCAGCATGCTAGGAGCTGAGAAACACTAAGTGGATTTGCATCTGCATTTTTGTCAGCACAGGGACCTGGGCAACTGCCTCCACTGCCCAAGCACAAAAGGTCACCCACTCTCCAACACAAGAGGACAACATGACAATGCCCTATCGAGCTCGTGTAAGTTTACTTTCCAGTAATCATTAACAGGAGCCTAATGTACAGACAAATAACTCCTCTTTCCCCCCACTCCCCTAAAAGCCCACCCAGGGGCAAATCCTAGCAGTGAGCGTAATTCCAGCATGGTGGGTGCCAGCTCAGCCTCTCACAGCTTTCCCTTTGCCCTTCGTTTTGCTCAGGGTACAGCCCTGTTCTGAGCGTTACTTCATTCTCTATTTTCTTACAGGGAGAAACAGCCCTGTGAGAACAAGCGAGAAGCTGGATTTTGCTTTGCTGTAATTCCTAAACACATTTTCCTTCGACTTGGGAAATGACATGTACTTGAGAGCAAGTAAATGGAAGCCATATAGATTAAGGATGTATTTGAGACCAACAAAGCACACAAAAACCCTGAGTCAAGAACTCGAGAGCCCTGTTGCAGGCTCTGATCATTCCTCTGTGTGATTTTGTACGTGCTGCTTAATAATGGACTTTAAGAATGTTCTTAATTGCAGCCTTTTATCACATAACAGCACAAAAGGTTGTAGAGAGGAGGGAGCTGGGCTCCTCTCCCAAGTGACAGGGGACAGGACAAGAGGGAATGGCCTCAAGCTCCACCAGGGGAGGTTCAGGCTGGATGTTAGGAAAAAATGTTTCACAGAAAGGGTCATTGGGCACTGTTAGAGGTTGCCCAGGGAGGGGGTTGATTCACCTTCCCTGGAGGTGTTTAAGGGTCAGGTGGATGAGATCCTGAGGGACATGGTTTTAGTGTTTGATAGGAATGGTTGGACTCGATGATCCAGTGGGTCTCTTCCAATCTGGTGATTCTATGATTCTAAATGTAGCACCCACAATACACAGCCTGATCTACGAGGTTGTGTAGACATGGTTGGGTGAAACACCCTAACTTTTGGCCACTTATGTTGGCCGTAGCTTGTTTAAACCAAAATCACTGCTGAAGCAAGCACAGCTGGACTGATTGAGCAGAATTTCTGGTCTTTAATATTCTTAAAATATACATTGCCAGGAGCTTTATTTGCAAAGAAACCAGGTACTTTCATTAACTACCCATTAACTGCACTGGAATAAAATGCATTTTAAAAGTCCTATGGAGAAAGGTCCTATTATATATTCAAAGATCTTGCTTGCAGGGGCTTCTCTTCAACAAAACACCACCACAAGTCACCAGTACTGTTTGTTTTTTTTCCTGTTACTTATACAATTTTATCCTCGCAATGACTGCAAACTCACTAATATGAATGAAAACACAATTAAGAAAATTCCCTACTAGCCCTCTACTGACTCCTTGATAACCATTTCAGCACATGTCTGACTGGTTATGTTGTTTGCAAAGTATTTCATGGTAACTAAGAGAATTTGGAAGGAGGAATCACCTCAATGTCAGCACACGTCTGACTGGTTATGTTGTGTATGCATTATGTTTGCAAATTATTTCATAGTAACTAAGAGAATGTGGAAGGAGGAATCACCTCAATGCAAGTTCTGTTAGGATTCTGCAAAGGGAGGAGAGGGAAGGGAAAAGCCAACCTAAACAGCACAGGTAATTGGTCTCAAATTCTTCTGTTTATACACCCAGTGCCCTGAAGGCACATTGCGAGTCCCTCCAGATTGCTGGAAACGTCATCTCTTCCCTCCATGTTTCCTTAGAGACAGGGGTGAATCAGCCTGGAGAAAAGCAGCTGGAGATGATAAAAATTCCAGAGGGATAACCTGGCCCCTCTGCCTCTTCGCCTAAGGTTTCCAGAACAGAACTCTGCTTTCTCCTCCTGTTACTTCAACCTCAGAAATTTCTGTTTCGAGGGAGGAATGCAACTATTGTGCTGAAACTGTGAGGATCTCAGGAGGGGTTCCTCTTTCTCTCCAATATTTCAGCTGTTTCCATACTTTCCCATGCTTTGTTTACCCTCGTGTATCTGTTGTTAAGCGAGTGGCTCCGGCCGTCCTGCCTGCCTGTTCCCGCAGCTTCATTAATGTACAATCTGAGCTCCTCGATTAATTAATTCATTTCCTCCATCCCTCTGACATACAGAATTATTAATATCCTGGTGAGACACTTGGGGACCAAAGATTACAGGCATCATTTGCAGCCCATTGGATCAGAGACAAGCTCTCACAGAGCTGGATCAGGACCAGCAGAGCTGAAAAATTCTTCCTCACCTCTAGCGCATCCCCTCTAGTTACTTAGGAGATAAACAATAGTCCCATTCAGGTTCTCTCCTGCCCAAGCTCACAGTTTTTGAAGAGGTTCTCTGCTTCGTGGCAAAGATCCTAAATCAGGAAAGGATGCGAGGTGTGGCCACTCTTGAAATGTAGAATACAATATGCAGCAAGGGGATTGGAACTGGATGATCTTAAAGATCTCTTCCAACCCAAACAACTCTATGATTACTCAACTGAAAGCTGCACAATCCCTGAACCTGTGGGCTTTTCTTTTTTTCTGTAAATGCCACACAAATTATTACTCAGCAGGTTAGTTTTATTCAGAAAGAAGAATCGCAGAACAGGTAGAGTATGCAAATGCAGGCCCCTAAGAGCAAAAGAAACAGATACCTCTAAAAGAAATGGAATATTTGTTATAATTTACTTTTTTTTTGCATTAGATGTAACAATCAGTGGTCAGATCAGGAGGGCAACAGAGAGGATTCTCCCCATCTACTCTGCACTGGTGAGACCTCACCTGGAGCCCCAAGTTCAGTTCTGAAGTCCTCAGCACAGGAAGGACACGGAACTGCTGGAACTGGAGGCCACAAGGAAGATCTGAGGGCTGGAGCACCTCCTGCACAAGGACAGGCTGAAGGAGCTGGGGTTGTTCAGCCTGGAGAAGAGAAGGCTCTGAAGAGATCTTAGAGCAGCCTGCAGGACTGAAAGGGGCTCCAGAAAAGCTGGGGAGGGACTCCTGGTCAGGGAGTGCAGGGATAGGATGAGGGGGAAGAGTTTGAAGCTGAAAGAGGGGAGATTGAGATGAGGAAGAAATGTTTTCCCGTGAGGGTGTGGAGGCCCTGGCCCAGGTTGCCCAGAGCAGGAGTGGCTGCCCCATCCCTGGAGGGGTTCAAGGCCAGGTTGGATGGGGCTTGGAGCCCCCGATCCAGTGGGAGTTGTCCCTGCCCACATCAGAAGGCTGGAACTGGATGGGCTTTGAGGTCTCCTCCAACCTAAACCATTCTGTGATTCTATGAAATATTGTACGTTTTCTCAGACAATTCTTTTAAACTGATCTTTTATACTTTAATCTCTACATTACCTTTCTCTCTTCAATGAGCTTAACACAATCTACTCTTCCTCTAAGCTACTGCTATGGGGCTCCAGAGACTGCAGCTAACGTGCTGCATGCTAATGTGTAACAGGTTTCATTCCTAAGCCTGAATATGTTCCGTAGCTCACAGTGCTCGAGTCAAATCTGGTGCAATTAGCAAGAGGCTGCATTCAGGCAGAATGAAACAGCATTATTGAGTGTCTTTCTGGGGAAAGCCTTTGAAATCACAGCAGACCGGAAAACAACTGAGAAGTTCCCTCCTACTCCTTCCAATTTCAACAAGTCACATATTTTTTTCATTCATGAGCGTAGAAGCTATTAATAAAATTGCTGAATGGGAACATTTAACCCCAAAAAGTGACACATACCTTATGCTTCACAAGCCAGCATGACAACAGTCAAAACAGAAATCAGCCTTTCAATACCTCAGCACATAACGCTGTCTGCAGCTTAAAAAAAAACCCATATCAGACGACATCATATCAGTTGCAGACAGATGAGTCACTAGAAAGCCTGAGACAAGCAGACCTAGAGTCACCTCCAGCCTGCAAAAACACTTCCCGTTCTTAATAAAAAGTGGTGGAGGATTCTGTCAATGAGGCAAAAGGCCTGGCAGACAGATGTGTGGTACAGAGTCCTGTACTTCCATCCCCTCCTGGGGAAGGGGGGGACCAAGGGTGATGAGGAGTGGTGGGGGGAAAAGAGAGGAGGAGTTTCCCCTCTGGCAGTTGGTAGAGAACCAAGATTTGTTTCTAAGAAAAGGAAAACAGTCCTCAAAGGAAAAATGTGGGAGGAGACAGACATTTTGGGCTGCAAGGTAACAAGAGTTTTGCCTGGTTGGATTTCTTACTCTAGTCTCATCAAGCAAACATGACATTGCACTTTTTCCCCCTCTACCCCAAGGTTTTGTGCCAGGAAGCACTGGTATCTAACAAAGTGATGAGGTGTGTTACCCACAAGCCGTGCTTGAGGGCTCACAGCAAGATTTGGGCACCTCTCTGCCTTTAGCAGGGTCCACAGACTTTTACATCCACAAATTTACGGATGCAAACACCTTCTCCACTCTTCCCTAGCCTTTGTGCTAATAAACCAATGGTTGGACTCGATGATCCAGCGGGTCTTTTCCAACCTGGTGATTCTATGATTCTACGTAGCGCCTCTAATTGAGAACAGCACAAAGAAGAGGGAATGTCAGGTCTTCCCAGCTGAAGGAATGTTGCTTTCATGATGCTGGAGTCCTCCCGAGTGAAAATCACTGCAGAGCCTTCCCAAGGCAGCATGGATCACCCTACAGCACAAATGACTTGGTTAAAAATCTACTCCTATCTTGACTCAGCAGCTTTATATCCACAGTTCCTCATTTGACGAAGCCTTCACCAATTTCTCCCCTTCCAGATTTTCAGCAGAGAAAGGGAAAAGAGAAGTTTGGTTGTAGAAATTCTAACTTAGTTCTTATTTAAAAAGTATAGAAAAGCAACTCCTATGATTGGCTTCCCTTGCACCACTTGGAGCCCTCTAACAGGTTGGAAAGAAAAAGGGGCTGCACAACCTCCAACACACCCTTTGCCATTGATGTTAGGCTCCCTCCTGTCCTTTGCTACTATTGTCCCTCAGCAGCTCTGCCCTAGAGCACTGAGATCCTTTCAGGGTGGAGCAGGTAGGGCACAGCTCCTAGCCCCTGGAAAAACATCTCTGAAGGTTTGGTTTGGTAGTTTTCCAGTAGATCCACACCCATTGCCAAGCAGTGCTCGAAGGCAACCAAGTGCTCAGCTCAGGGAGGGAAGGAGAAAGGTGTGGACAGGCTCAAAGCAGGCAGCTTGCTGGGCAAGAGGAGAAATCTAACACCTGCGTTGTATACACAGCCACACAATTGGGGTACCAGCTTGAATTTCTGTTGGGAATGACATGAAAGCTCTTTCTTTTGGACAGCTTGCTGTGGTCAGAAACAGCCTTTCCTGCCTCTGCTACCAGGGCGGCTGTGGAAGGAAGATGGTCAGTCTGAGAATGCTTCTGTCTCCAGAGATCGATCAAGGTGTCAGACATGCTGAGGCACGTCCAGGCAAGGAAAAAAGTCCAGGCAAGGCAAAAACACCCAGGCAGATAAGGAGATACAACATACCGAGCTGGACTGGTCTTACCAACCACACTAGGGTGAGCGAGAGGGAAAGCAGAGGTGGGCAGCCTGAGCAAGAAACTCTGCAGCCTGGGGAAGGAAAAGAGGGATCAGCTGCACACAGAGGAATGTGTTTTGCCTTTCATTTAAAGCTAGAGAGACAAGAAGGTGTTTCTCACCCATGGATGTTACTGGGCTCAAAAAAGTCAGATGCAACCACCAGATTTATGAAAATAAAAGAATCTGAGCACAAGTGCAGGACCTCTTGATAATTAACACACCAAAGCAGGGCTCAGCCCATGCCCCTTATCTCATCTCCCTTATCTAATTTCTCTATGTTTTTCCTCAACTGGGAAACAAAGAAAAAAGCTTGCTTATCACTCAGAGGTGAGGGGACAAGAGGAACAAAATGCTAGTGAATGACAAGAGGGATGGAGAAGGTGGTCAGACCCTTGGGAAGAACAGTCCAGCACCCATCTCCTCTCAATGGGACAAATGAAATATTATGATTGCTCAGAACCCAGCTTTAAACCCAAACGTGTTCGAGCCCTACGTGGTTTTTGCTTACCCTTCCTCTCTTATTTGCTTCCAATTCACCCCTTATCAAGATCAGATCCAGTGCCCCAGGCACAGCACAGGAATGCACCAAGTCAACTGATGAATATTGCAGAGTTTAAAGTAAGCAGAGAGGGGAGGAACATGCACCAATGCCTACAAGTTCTCCAATTACATGTAACTAGAAAGCATTTGCTCAGGGAAATACCTGTCCCAGATGCTGTATGGTCAAGTGTGACCTTTTCTCAAGCCTACTACACAGCAGTAAGTGGCTGAGGATTGTCTCAAGGCAGTGAGGGAATGAATATCTACTTGTCCTTAACTGTGGAAAATGAGGTCACATTAGGTGGAGGGGCTTGGGAAGTTGCATGTAACCCTCAGCCACTTATATCAAAGCCAGGTTGCTCCAAAATCTTTCGTAGTGTAAAAAACTTCTCTAGAAATGTTGCTGCTGCTGGTTTTGTGCAGTAGCTGGGTAGCAATCCAAGACTCTTGTACTCAGTACATCAACCTATCCCTAAAGCCAACCTATTGCAAGCCTTCCTGTCCAAGAAAAACAGGCCTGACTCTCACAGTTATATTAATCAGCCCAAAAGCCTGCTCTTGACTGATGTTCCCACAGAAGTCTTCTGCTCCACCAGTCCCTGACCTCCTGGCTGTTTCCATCTAGGGAACGAGAGACTCCTTTAACCTGGAAAAAGCCTCCTAAGCTACACTACAATTAGTTACTTTTTGGTCACCAAACTATCCCCTGGCTGAAAGTTTATAATAAGAAGAAACAGCTTCCAAACCCTTTCAATCACATGGGATAAAGTAGCTCAAATCAGTTTCCTTTATGGACATCTGCAAAAATGTTTCATTTTTTAGGAGGTTAGGTGGGGGTTTTGCCCTTGTTTGAGTGGAGTCGGGGAGGATCCTCTTCCCCAGCAAGGCTTCCCAACCAAGTGGCACATCTTTCCCTGCCATCTTCCAGCTGCTCTGGCTCTTGGTGGAGCTAGAAACAGGATTTAACACACATTCAAAGCCCTGTATGGACAGTAGTTAAACTCTTCAGAGCATAAAGTGGTTCTGCTCTAGGCAAAGTTACCACACATTATCTCCTATATGCACCCCGATCCTTCTCACAGTCCCAAGCATCCCCCTTTCCAACTGTCAAGTTCCATTTTTTCCCTACGAAAGGCATCACCTCCTAAATTTTGTTTAGTCCTAATCTAGTTTCTGGCAAGAAAAAGCAAATGCTGATCCCTTTTTTATCCCTAAGCGAAGAGGGAAAAGGTTTCCCATGTTAACTCAGACCCTGGCTGTCTCTGTGAGTTAAGAGACAGAATCTTCTCAGCACAGGCTCATCCCAAACACTTGTTGTGGTGATACACACACTACCCAACACCTCTGCTTTCTAATAGCACAAATACTTTGAGAGCTATAAAGGTCATCTCTGTGTAATTTCAACAGCAGCCAAAGCAAAATGATACAGAGGATAAGAGGCAGGGAACGCTAACGGTGTCAAGTTTTAAGTGGAGATGCTAGTGCTTTATTAAATATTGACTGCCAGATGCTCTAACGTTGGAGAAGCTTTGCCAAGCAGGAATTTGGCTCTGGTGTGCTCCTTTGTCCATTTATTTGGTTTCCTTAAGCCTTATTCCAGCCCTCCTTTCAAGCTGTTCTGGACGCACAAGTAGGTCTAAGACAGGGATGCCTCTATTAAATATTTATGCAGCAAGGCCACTTAGATTACAAGACAATCGTACCCTGGGCCCAATCCAGCAAAACACTTAAGCAGAATTTAACTTTTGAGTAAACATGGAGTTGTGATCAGGTAATCCCCGCGGCTCCAAGCAACTGTTACTCTCATGCCTATGCTAAATCTTTTTTGGGGGGGCATTACAGTGATGCTCTCTAAGTCCCAGCTTCATTTTCTGACATTGACAAATACAAAAATCACCACTTCATCCATCGACTGTTATTTACATTAGCCAATTCCTTCCTTTCTATAACTCCAAACCATAACATCTCCTTGTTTGATGAGATAATGAGCTACCAGCAAGAGATGTTTATTTAAAACATCTTCAAAGAGCCTCAAAGTCAAGAGGACCCAAAGCTACTCTGCTTGCCTGTTTGTGGAACTGCAAAGCAAATCAGCATTTTCATGCACCTATTCAAGATAAAACCCACATAGAAAGAGACCAGTCTGATAGCTTAGTTGTTTTGAACACTGCATATAACACTGACAGATACCTAGATTGAAATCATAGGATCATTAAGGTTGGAAAAGACCCTTAAGGCCATCTGGTTCAACCATCAGCCTAACACCACGGTGCATACTAAACCATGTCCCAAAGTGGCACATCTACATGTTTTTTGAACACCTCCAGGGATGGAGACTCCACCATTGCTCTGGGCAGCCTCTGCCAGGTCTTCATCACTCTTTCAGTAAAGAAATTTTTTCTTAAATCTCCCTTGGTGCAGCTTGAAGCCATTTTCTTTTGTCCCATCACCGCTTAATTGGGAGAAGAGACCAGCACCCACTTCGCTATGACCTGTTTTGAGGTAGATGGAGGAAGTGATGAGGTATCCCCACAGAACCCTTTTTTTCCAGGCTAAACAAACCCAGTTCCCTCAGCTGCTCCTCAGAACACTTGGTGCACCAGACCCTTCACCAGATTTGCTGCCTTAATGCAAAGACAGTTCAGAGCTGTCATTGCTGCAACTGGTTGGCAGAGATGCTGCCTGCCCAGACTGACACAAGCAGACTAACTATAGCAAACCTGAGCCAAGGGAGAAGAAGATATTAGAGGCTAAAACCAGTCCTAGATGTTAAAAGCAGGTTAGATGCAATCCAACTCTTTGGCTAGAAGGTCAGATAAAACAAGACAAATAGAGCAGTTTAGCCCTGAGAAGGGTCTTGAATACACATGCAGCAGTGTTCAGTGGTGACAATCCTCTAAGATGTGTCCATGGCCTTCCCAGGCTCCCTATTCACCTCTTCACTCACTAGCAAAACATATCTGGGAGCTGGCTTGAACTCCTAGTCTTTCCACTCATTGGCTGCTCCTGGTTGCCACTGGAGTTAAGGATCAACACCACATGTATGAAGTCATTAGTACCCTTTACACGACTTTCATGCCAAAGCCCTCAGATTCTCTCTCATTTCTCCTCCCAGGCAAGAAGTCAGGCCACCACTGTTTGCTGCAAGCCAGGAGCAGTTCTCAAAGCAGTTTTCAACGCAAATTTTAAGAAGCTGCAATAAAAATGCTTCAAGGGTCAAAAAGACCTTTCTGGAGCAGGAGGATCAATCACACACAGACCAGTGAGTCTGAGCATAGTTGAAAGCTGGCATTTCCTATAATTAATAGCATCTATTTAAGAATATAATCACTTCTCGCTAACCCCGAGTTCCACTCTGGATTGCTGTTTCACTTACTGAAAATCAAGCATCCAGGTTAGATGCACTGCCCTGAGCAGTATGAGCGGATCCAGTGCCACAGAATAGAAGTTGCCCTGGGATGGGAAATGCAACACAGTAGTTCCTAAATCTCATCTTCTGCTCAGGACTTCATCATCTAACATACATTGCAAGTAATTTCTTCTAATTAGGATTCCCAGCACCAAAGTGTCCTGGGAGCTTATCTTTTAAAGGCAGAAGGGGCACTGTCTCATGCTCCATCTGAAAGTACTGTGCTTGGTGGTCAGCACCGAAGGGTTCACCTCATAGAATCACTAGGTTGGAAAAGACCTCTGGGATCGTTGAGTCCAACCATCCCTATCTGCTACTAAACTGTGTCCCTGAGCAAATCTCCTTGTTGGAGAGACCTAAACCTGCAGATTCTGCTTTGCATCCAATTTTTTTAGCAAAGGTAGTGCTCTTTTTCCCTCATTTCCTAGCACACCAGAGCCATTAGGCCAGGAGAAGCTGCAAATTTGCACGACTGTTGCTCAGGGTTTTAAGCAGAGACCTGGAAACAGAGACTTTGGGCACAAAATCCTAAGCTTATAAATAATCTGACATTAAGTGGGGATACTCCATCCCACCTTCAGCACGGGACAAGCAAGCAGCTAAAATAACCACCAGAGAAGGAGGGGGAGGTTGTGCTGGGTTTAACTCACTTTGGGAAGGCCTGAAGCTCAGCAGGGCTCGTCTTTGGAGTGCGCTGTAACCATAATTCCTTGGGTGGAGGCAAATGCCACTGCTGCCCTGAGCTGTGCTGGGCAGCCAGCCTGCCTCTGCCTGGCAAGGTGCACTGGTGTGAACGCTGTACGCAAGACAAACCGGAGGATGGTTAATTTATGGATGAGGATTAAGGAAGAACTGAAATGTCTGACTGTGTCCAGACCACAGGCATAGCTAACTACAAACAGGATTTTAGGTAGCTGAAGCCAGTCTGCTTAGTCTCAGCAGCTCTGGCAGCTTCAACAGCTCCCATCTTTCCTTGTCTCCCATCAGTCACACCCTCAGCTCTGATGGCCCAGTTGATCCCAGGGTTACCCAGGACACAGCATTACAGAACCAATCAAGCTAGACTTGTCTTCTAGGATTTTATAGCCTAGAGCAACTCACTGGCCCAGATTACCAAATGAACACCAGGCACGGGGTCAGAAAGAAGCAGGTAAAAGAAAAGGACATGGGGAACCCTTTATGCTACTATTGCCATGTAGGAAAGGACTGGGGGATCTGCCTCTAGAATCAGGCAGCAGTCGATTGAGAAACTCCTTCTGGATTCTGGTGCTTTCAGTCTCTTTTGGGGCAAATCCCTCATTTTGAGCTAGGGAATCACTAGCAGACTCTTTAGTGTTGCTCAGCTAACTTACTTGTAATTAACATTCAAACCTTCCCTGTGACAATGCCTCTGTGCCAGCCTTGTAGGTATGATTTTCCCTAAGATCCCACTAATTAGTCAGTATCACGCTGTTGATGAGTCGCTCAAAACCAAACACATGTTGTTAAGGGCCATAAACACAGAGCCAGCTACCTTCCTTGTCTCAGAGACCAGTGCTTCAGGGCACCGAGCCTACCATTTAATTAACAGTTATCAGGGATGGGAATTGCATCTATTGCAGACGCACTTAGTGTGGAAACACCATCTGGGCAGATGTGTCAGATAAAGGGGATCTCTCATCCCTGCAGTCTGTGGGGTGCAGAGGTCTCCCAGTTAGATCTCTGCTGCTGTTTTAACTAACAGGCTTGTAAAGGCAAGGCTAATTCCAGGACAAAATATTTACGACTTAAGGCTATGGTGCAGCAGCTCTAGGTAAACCACAAATGTTTGCGTCCCACAGCAAACATTTCCAGGGTGTCCAGACAATCCAGGAGAAAGACTGAGCTGCCAGGCAGATGCGCAGGCTCCTGTCTAGACGTACAGAGCACACGTCAGGTCAGGTGGACGGGACACGCTTTCGGGAACGTGGGTGGCAGCAGGAGATAGCGAAGGGAGCAGCGCTGGACAGCACAGCAGATGTCTCTGCTTTCCGTTCGTCTAACCAACGCCAGACAGCCTTGCAGGGATTTTGCTTGGCAGGCAAACCTCCTCCTTGGTCTTCCTCGAGGCCACATCCTGTCACAAGCCTGCATACGATTTGGTACTTGCTACCGTGCTTAATTCAACAACACAAACATGGGCACATGAAGACAAATGGGTTCTTACAGAGAAAATAATCTGGGGAGAAATGCAGCTTCTAAACATTTTCCCCCAGATTAAAATTTATTTCCTTGGAGGAAAACCCATGGACTCTTGAATTTCATGAAAACTGGAGGCTCAGCACCTTGTCGGGTTTCATGAGCCTTCTTGGAAACGAAACTGGGAAGGTTCCATAGACACAGGTAGCCAGGACAGGGTGGGTTGGTTGTCCAAGTGATTCCAACTACCAGGAGAAAAATCCTTTTGATTCCTTGAAGGAATTAGCACTAGCTCAAGTTATTTAAGGGTCTCTGATCTCAGAGAGAAGTGATACAACAATGCGGCTGCAATGCAAGAGCACCTTTCACTGTTACCCCTCATTTAAAGGGGATAAATAGTCTCAAGCAACACTAAAAGCTCAGACTAGGTAGATCTCAAACCACTGCTGAGCAGGATTTGCCAGTCAGGATACAACTAGGCAATAAAACTTTCCTGGATCATTCTGGTAAAGTATCAATACACCCAGCTGGACACCTGCCCAGACCACAGAGCTGCTGAGCAGCCTTGCTGGAGAAGCATGTGCCCCAGCAGTCTCCAGTCTGCTTTAATAAACTTCTGCTAAAGCTGGAGTGTCTTCAAAAGCTTTAATAATAATAATAAAAAAATAATCTGTGCACCCAGTCATTAAAAAGAAACTACGCTGTGTCAGTGACTAGAGGAAACAGCAGGTCCCTCATGAGTTAAAAAAAGTAATTACATACCTTGTTTGTAAAAATGTTCCCCTGCCAGAGGAAACATTTTTAATAATTTTTAAGAGGCTGTTTTTGTAATAACCACTCTATAAAATAAACTGGGAATAAATATCCATTAAAAAACAGACACAGGAGTCCACATTAAAGAAAAAAAAATGAAATGCACTGGGCTTAACTTAGTAAACTTGCTTTTCTGCATTCCTGGACTCTGCAGAGCTGCATCTTCGCAATCCTTTCAGTAATTCTTCCCTCTTGACTAAAACCCATTTACAAACAGACTGGACAGGCCAAACTCCTCAATGACAAACTATGAGGCTTTTTACCAGAACAGATCATAGAATTGTTAATGTAGAAAAAGACCTTTAAGATCCCTCAACCCACCTGTCAGCCCAACACCACCGTGCCTACTAAACCATGTCCCAAAGAGCCACGTCTACACACTTCTTGAACCCTCCAGGGATGGAGACTCTGCCACTGCCCTGGGCAGCCTCTCCCAGTGCTTCACCGCTCTCTTGGTAAAGATATTTTTCCTTTATCCAGTCTAAACCTCCCTGGCACAACTTGAGGCCATTTCCTTCCACCCAATCACTTGTTACTTGGGAGAACAGACCCATCTTGCTAAAACCTCCTTTTAGGTCTCCCCTTACTCTCCACCTCTCCAGGCTAAACAATCCTAGTTCCCTCAGCTGCTCCTCACAAGGCTTGTGTTCCAGATCACCTGGACCTTCAGCCTCCATCCCCTTTTTCATATTTTTCCCAGCCTCCTTCTTCCTCATTTTCATCTGAAAGGAACAACTCTTAAACACAAACTCCAGAAAAACAGGTACCATCCATCACAGCGCTTTGGGTAGAACTGACTATAACACAAAGCAAAGAAAAAAAAGTCTTAAAAAACACATGTATTTCTGCACTCAAATCAAGCAAATTCCTAAGCAGAGCACTACAATACGACCTGCACTGGAGAAGCCTTCTTTTATTAAATAAAAATGATCAGGTCTAAAGATAATAAAAGATAACCTTGCCACACGAGCTGTGCTCTTCTGAGACAGGTTAGGGCCAACATCCCTTGGGAAACAAGCTCAAACTGCAGGTGTGAAGAAGCTCAAAAGCAAGCTGAGTCAGTTACGTAAACCTGTTTTGCTGGTATAAAAATAAACAGAATTTAAAACCATTTTTGTTCTGAAAGCACTTAAAGCGGGCATTGTTTTGTTGATGGTGGTTTGTATGTTTTTGGTTTGTGTTTTTTTTAAACCTTCCTAAGGTTTTTAATCAATTTCCTCAGGTTTTTAAAGGAGACATCAAGAGCACATTCTGACTACCAGAAGGCAAAAATATATTGATAAACAATTTTGCCTAGATATAACTTTAAAGAAGACGTTGTCATAAAAACCACTTTCACAAAGGTACCTTTCTGTGGTAAATTTTTAAGAAGCTCATTGATTTCCACACAGTTTTTTTGACTGCTACTTGCAGAATGAAAGCTTCTCCTATTTATTTATAAAGCAGGAATTTGTAAGCAGCAGGTTTGGAACTTGTGCAGGTGAGCACATGTTACACAACCTCACCCTTGCCTTCAGCTCTCTGCAGCCTTGTCTGGCTGCATCTTCATCCCAACTAGATTTTTCCACAGGGAAAAGGATTGTGTTGGTGGTGTCATAAGGATGAGGGAAGCACCATGTTAACCCAGCACAGCAGCCCACAGCAAAGGAAAAGCCACATTCCCTGATGAAATAGTGAGGATGTACCTAGAGTTTCCTACTGTAAAATACAACCTGATAGTAGGGATGCTGTGGTGGTCATCAAGAGCAGGACAGCAGTCTTACATTTCTAGGGATGCACAACTCCAGCTTGGAAAAGAGAAGGCTCCAAGGAGACTTCATAACAACCTTCTGGTACCTGAACGGGCCACAAGAAAGCTGGCAAGAGATTGCTTACAAAGGCTTGGAGTGACAGGACAAGGGACAATGGGTATAAACTGGAGAGAGGCAGGTTTAGACTAGCCAGAAGGAGGAATTTCTTCACTATGAGAGTGGGGAGGCTCTGGCACAGGTTGCCCAGGGAAACTGTGGCTGCCCCATCCCTGGAGGGGTTCAAGGCCAGTTTGGATGGGGCTTGGAGCAGCCTAATCCAGTGGAAAGTGTCCCTGTTCATAGTAGGGGGGTTGGAACCGGATGATCATTAAGGTCCCTTCCAACCCAAACTATTCTATGATTCTATGAACCCATGGCAGGGCCTGGAGTGCCCTCTCCATGCACCTGAATCACCAGAAGCAGTTGTGTCTCCTTTGAACTATAATTACAGCTGTGCAAATAATGACATTTGGGTTCCCTGGCTGAACTTGAAAACACTATATTTTGTTTCAGACCCATCCAAAGTGACTTAAAAATTCTGAGCACACCAAAAAATAAAATTCATCCCCTCAAAAACTGAAAGGAGGTCATAGCGATGTGGGTGCTGGTCTCTTCTCCCAAGTAAGCAGTGATGGGACAAGAGAAAATTGGCCTCAAGCTGCACCAAGGGAGGTTTAGGAAAATATTTCTTTAGCAAAAGAGTGGTGAGGCATTGGCAGAGGTTGCCCAGGGCAGTGGTGGAGTCCCTGGAGGTGTTCAAAAAAGTGCATAAACTCAGCACTTTGGGACATGGTTTAGTAGGCACACTGGTCTTGGGCTGATGGATGGACTTGTTCTTAGAAGTCTTTTCCAACCTTAATGATTCCACACTCTGAAAAGTGACTTTGGCCTATTAAAATTAACCTTCTAAGGAGCTAGCGCACAACCCTTCCTGTAAAGGTGGAAGAAGCCATCAACAACATNAACTTGTGCAGGTGAGCACATGTTACACAACCTCACCCTTGCCTTCAGCTCTCTGCAGCCTTGTCTGGCTGCATCTTCATCCCAACTAGATTTTTCCATAGGGAAAAGGATTGTGTTGGTGGTGTCATAAGGATGAGGGAAGCACCATGTTAACCCAGCACAGCAGCCCACAGCAAAGGAAAAGCCACATTCCCTGATGAAATAGTGAGGATGTACCTAGAGTTTCCTACTGTAAAATACAACCTGATAGTAGGGATGCTGTGGTGGTCATCAAGAGCAGGACAGCAGTCTTACATTTCTAGGGATGCACAACTCCAGCTTGGAAAAGAGAAGGCTCCAAGGAGACTTCATAACAACCTTCTGGTACCTGAACGGGCCACAAGAAAGCTGGCAAGAGATTGCTTACAAAGGCTTGGAGTGACAGGACAAGGGACAATGGGTATAAACTGGAGAGAGGCAGGTTTAGACTAGCCAGAAGGAGGAATTTCTTCACTATGAGAGTGGGGAGGCTCTGGCACAGGTTGCCCAGGGAAACTGTGGCTGCCCCATCCCTGGAGGGGTTCAAGGCCAGTTTGGATGGGGCTTGGAGCAGCCTAATCCAGTGGAAAGTGTCCCTGTTCATAGTAGGGGGGTTGGAACCGGATGATCATTAAGGTCCCTTCCAACCCAAACTATTCTATGATTCTATGAACCCATGGCAGGGCCTGGAGTGCCCTCTCCATGCACCTGAATCACCAGAAGCAGTTGTGTCTCCTTTGAACTATAATTACAGCTGTGCAAATAATGACATTTGGGTTCCCTGGCTGAACTTGAAAACACTATATTTTGTTTCAGACCCATCCAAAGTGACTTAAAAATTCTGAGCACACCAAAACATAAAATTCATCCCCTCAAAAACTGAAAGGAGGTCATAGCGAGGTGGGTGCTGGTCTCTTCTCCCAAGTAAGCAGTGATGGGACAAGAGAAAATGGCCTCAAGCTGCACCAAGGGAAGTTTAGGAAAAAAATTCTTTACTGGAAGAGTGGTGAGGCATTGGCAGAGGTTGCCCAGGGCAGTGGTGGAGTCTCCATCCCTGGAGGGGTTCAAAAAAGTACATAAACTCAGCACTTTGGGACATGGTTTAGTAGGCACGCTAGTCTTGGGCTGATGGATAGACTTGTTCTTAGAAGTCTTTTCCAACCTTAATGATTCCACACTCTGAAAAGTGACTTTGGCCTATTAAAATTAACTTTCTAAGGAGCTAGCACACAACCCTTCCTGTAAAGGTGGAAGAAGCCATCAACAACATCACCAACCCTCACTCTACAGACACACATGAAATGCCAGCTGGGACAGAACAGAGTAGCCAATACCCTGAAAGGCCTTTGAGGTTGGTTTGGAGAAGCCCGGCCATGCCAGAAGAGCCCCACCAGAAGTCAGTGGGAGTCCATACGATTCAGATTTTGTGGTCAGATCTGGGCTTACACAGATGGGGTGGATGAAAGACGACAGCACTAACAGAAACACTTGTGTTTACATTGCCCAGAACAGCAAATGCCAGTTCTCATCCCTCGGGGACGGCTGTCTCCGCCTGACTGGGGCAGTGCAGCTCCTGCTGTTGTTATGAATATAAGTCTGCACATATGCCCTTGAAATAGTTTACACGTAAAGTGGAACTGGCATACTTTGGCACATAAAACTGTATTTAATGAAGAACTGGTTTAAAAACTCCTGGTAGCTGCCAAGAATATTTCACCAAATCAGAACAGGCGCTTGGCCAGGCTCTCTCTGTTCCAGATATATTAACGTTAGGCTCCTATTCCGAGGGACTGGATGACTCAACTGCAAAAACGCAACTCCAGCCCCAGGCTCAGCACAGAGGGTGGAGGAAAGTCTGGTCCAATGCAAAGACAGAGGCAGTGGGAGCCTGTGCATTGACCTTAGTGGCCTTGGATCAGGACCTGGGTGCATTTATATTCCTAGCACGTTCTTCTTCCCTACTGATGTCCCGGCATTGCATAAGCAGCCTCAGACACCTTCCCCCAAATCTTCCTCTCCCATCTCCTCAGATTTTAGTTCAGTGGTCAAAAATCAAATCTCTCCTATATCTTCTCAGGTTCACTGTCTGTTTCACAGACTAACCCCCCAAAAATCACATCTGGTGTTCTCCAGTCCCTGCAGACCCAAGTCTAACAGTGGAAGAGAGACACCTTAATTGCTTTTCTGTCATTTAAAGTCAAAGCTGTAATGTTATATCAGGAAAGGCTTTTCCCTTATGAATTGTTAAATCAGATTTATAACAGGCTTCAACTAATTGACTTTTACCTGTCTCACACGTACAACAGAATGGAAAAAGGGACACTGTAAAAGTCTATAATGACAGTCTTCAGGGTAAAGCTCTTTGGAAGCTTGTGATCTAAGGTCTAGATCTGCCACCCAACCCCTGACTGCAGTTGCAGATCAGATAGAAATGGTCTTGTGTTCAACAGCTTTAAGACACAAGAAAAGGCCCTGAAGCAAAGCTGATGGATTATAGAAGTAGAAGGTACAAGATGAAGGATCAGCAAGAGCAGAAAGGGGTCTTCTGTTTGAAGATTCACAGAATTGCTTTGGTTGGAAAAGGTTGAGAACCATCAATCCAGCCCTGCTAAGTGCACCACTAGACCATGTCTCCAGGTGCAACATTACTTGTCTTCCAGACACTTCCAGGGATGGAGATGCAACCATCACCCTGGGCAGCCTCTTCCAACATTTGACAACCCTTTCAGTAAAGAAATTCCTCCTAATATCCAACCTAAATCTCTCCTGGTGCATCTTGAGGCCATTTCTCCTTGCCCTGTCACTGGTTACCAGCGATAAGAGACCAACCCCCACTTTGCTACAACCTCCTTCCAGGGAGTTGTAGAGCGTAAGGTCTCACCTCTGTTGTCTTTTCCCAAGACTAAACACCAGGTCCCACAGCCTCTCCTCAAAAGGCTTGTGCTCTACACCCTTCCCCAGCTTTGTTGCCCTTCTCTCAATTGCTTGCACCTAACCTAACAGACTGGAATTAATTCACTGTCCTCAGCTACCAGGTTGCAGATGAAGAGCAGACACAAGTCAAATGAGTCAGGTCCTCAAAAAACATGTGAAAGTCCATTCCTGGTCTGATGACTGTGTAGCAGCACATTTTAGCCAGCAGTCCAGCTATCTCCAGGCTGGTTTTCAACACCAGACACCCAGGCAGCAACCATTCCAAGGCTGAACCTTGCTGAAGGAGTGCAAAGCTCCCTCCCATTCAATAGATTTCCAGCCCTACAGCCCATGCGTTAGATTGATCGAGCCACAGTCAGGATCTACTGGAGCATAACACTTCACTCCTTGTACCAATACTCCAAAGTGTCACTGCAATGCACACACCCCAAAAAAGTAAGCATGCCTGCAGTTCTCAGAAGCCTGAAAACGTAACCATAATAACAAACAACTGCAAAATTATTCAGTGCATCATCCATGGCATTTATTAATATTAGATCAGCCGTGCTCGCTGGCTGCTTTTCTCTTCTGAGGAGCCATCAGCAGAGATTTATTTCCTCCCGAATGACTTCTCCCTTCTAGAATCAGAAGGGACCAATGTGAAAAAGTCATCTTTTGGAAAAATATAGTAAAATAAAAAAAAATCCATCCCTAAACTGCTCCTTTTCAACACAGCCTGAATTACAGTAGCTTTTAACAGAGCAGCAGAAGAGCTCAGCACACAAGGCTTCCTTTCTGCTGCAGAAGAGGCTAAGGCAGAAAGTTAAAACTTCATGTTTACATCCTCTTCTAGACAGACGGTTGTTTTTCCTCTCTACCCAAATATGTATATCTGGCCTCTCTCCAGTGCCCCAGCGGTGATGCTGTCATACTTTATCCTGTCTCCTAAAAAAAAAAAAAGGCTCCATACCTTTCCCAACATACCAAGCTAGATGTCGTATTTTCCAAGTCCACCACTTGAGCAGTCACTGCCCACCCTTTCACACTCCTGGAAATGCAAATGAGAGCAGCCCTGCTCTCGTTACCAGCACTCTTGCATTTTCTCATGGTTCAAATGTTTTCAGCAGTGAAAATCCTGCAGATTAATCTTCTGCGGCTCCTTCTGCTAAAGAGGGTGAAAGGTGTAAAATGCCCATTTACAGCTTTCTCCATAAATCCTGTTTCTCTCGGGGCTCGGAACCTTGCCGATGAACTTGAACAAAGGGTTTTCCAGTGACAGCAGCAAGAGCTGGATTGGGCCTGAACCAGCTATAAACATCAGCTTTCTTTGCCTCTAACAAAACTTGTGAGCTCCTGTGCTTGGAATTTTGTGCTTTTCAATCCAAGATTGTCAGATTCTCACTCTGTTTCTGGAAGCTTTCAAAACCATTGCAGAGATTGCTTTCCTTGGGGCTTGCCATCATATACTGTATCTTTACATCCAGCCACTACAGAATTAAGAGCAATAAATAAATAAACCTGTAAATCCAACCTTTCTTCAGCCTGTCATTCACTTTTCAGAGGTGCAGACAGAAGGCTACAATTACTGTTCTGCTGTACTTCCCTGAACTAAGAGGTTATGGTTCTGATTTTCAGCAGGTTGACTGAGCTGTTTGCAGGGGATTTCACCTCAAGTCAGAAAATCTGCCAGCACAGGTCTAGGTTCACCTTCATTCAAAGCCCTGCGCCCATATCACGTATTTTCTTGGGCCCCATATAATGGCCATAAACTGGAGACAAGCAGATTGAGAGTGGAAATAAGGAAGAATTTCTTCATGATGTGACAGTGATAAGACCCTGGCCCAGGTTGCCCAGGGAAGCTGTGGCTGCCCCATCCCTGGAGGGGTTCAAGGCCAGTTTGGTTGGGGCTTGGAGCCCCCGATCCTGTGGGAGGTGTCCCTGCTCATTGCAGGGGGGTTGGAACTGGATGGGTCTTAAAGGTCCTTCCAACTTGAACTATTCTACAACTCTATAAACACACCCACAGCAGAAAAAGGAACCTTTCCAAANGCACCACTAGACCATGTCCCCAGGTGCAACATTACTTGTCTTCCAGACACTTCCAGGGATGGAGATGCAACCATCACCCTGGGCAGCCTCTTCCAACATTTGACAACCCTTTCAGTAAAGAAATTCCTCCTAATATCCAACCTAAATCTCTCCTGGTGCATCTTGAGGCCATTTCTCCTTGCCCTGTCACTGGTTACCAGCGATAAGAGACCAACCCCCACTTTGCTACAACCTCCTTCCAGGGAGTTGTAGAGCGTAAGGTCTCACCTCTGTTGTCTTTTCCCAAGACTAAACACCAGGTCCCACAGCCTCTCCTCAAAAGGCTTGTGCTCTACACCCTTCCCCAGCTTTGTTGCCCTTCTCTCAATTGCTTGCACCTAACCTAACAGACTGGAATTAATTCACTGTCCTCAGCTACCAGGTTGCAGATGAAGAGCAGACACAAGTCAAATGAGTCAGGTCCTCAAAAAACATGTGAAAGTCCATTCCTGGTCTGATGACTGTGTAGCAGCACACTTTAGACAGCAGTCCAGCTATCTCCAGGCTGGTTTTCAACACCAGACACCCAGGCAGCAACCATTCCAAGGCTGAACCTTGCTGAAGGAGTGCAAAGCTCCCTCCCATTCAATAGATTTCCAGCCCTACAGCCCGTGTGTTAGATTGATCGAGCCACAGTCAGGATCTACTGGAGCATAACACTTCACTCCTTGTACCAATACTCCAAAGTGTCACTGCAATGCACACACCCCAAAAAAGTAAGCATGCCTGCAGTTCTCAGAAGCCTGAAAACGTAACCATAATAACAAACAACTGCAAAATTATTCAGTGCATCATCCATGGCATTTATTAATATTAGATCAGCCGTGCTCGCTGGCTGCTTTTCTCTTCTGAGGAGCCATCAGCAGAGATTTATTTCCTCCCGAATGACTTCTCCCTTCTAGAGTCAGAAGGGACCAATGTGAAAAAGTCATCTTTTGGAAAAATATAGTAAAATAAAAAAAAATCCATCCCTAAACTGCTCCTTTTCAACACAGCCTGAATTACAGTAGCTTTTAACAGAGCAGCAGAAGAGCTCAGCACACAAGGCTTCCTTTCTGCTGCAGAAGAGGCTAAGGCAGAAAGTTAAAACTTCATGTTTACATCCTCTTCTAGACAGACGGTTGTTTTTCCTCTCTACCCAAATATGTATATCTGGCCTCTCTCCAGTGCCCCAGCGGTGATGCTGTCATACTTTATCCTGTCTCCTAAAAAAAAAAAAAGGTTCCATACTTTTCCCAACATACCAAGCTAGATGTCGTATTTTCCAAGTCCACCACTTGAGCAGTCACTGCCCACCCTTTCACACTCCTGGAAATGCAAATGAGAGCAGCCCTGCTCTCGTTACCAGCACTCTTGCATTTTCTCATGGTTCAAATGTTTTCAGCAGTGAAAATCCTGCAGATTAATCTTCTGCGGCTCCTTCTGCTAAAGAGGGTGAAAGGTGTAAAATGCCCATTTACAGCTTTCTCCATAAATCCTGTTTCTCTCGGGGCTCGGAACCTTGCCGATGAACTTGAACAAAGGGTTTTCCAGTGACAGCAGCAAGAGCTGGATTGGGCCTGAACCAGCTATAAACATCAGCTTTCTTTGCCTCTAACAAAACTTGTGAGCTCCTGTGCTTGGAATTTTGTGCTTTTCAATCCAAGATTGTCAGATTCTCACTCTGTTTCTGGAAGCTTTCAAAACCATTGCAGAGATTGCTTTCCTTGGGGCTTGCCATCATATACTGTATCTTTACATCCAGCCGCTACAGAATTAAGAGCAATAAATAAATAAACCTGTAAATCCAACCTTTCTTCAGCCTGTCATTCACTTTTCAGAGGTGCAGACAGAAGGCTACAATTACTGTTCTGCTGTACTTCCCTGAACTAAGAGGTTATGGTTCTGATTTTCAGCAGGTTGACTGAGCTGTTTGCAGGGGATTTCACCTCAAGTCAGAAAATCTGCCAGCACAGGTCTAGGTTCACCTTCATTCAAAGCCCTGCGCCCATATCACGTATTTTCTTGGGCCCCATATAATGGCCATAAACTGGAGACAAGCAGATTGAGAGTGGAAATAAGGAAGAATTTCTTCATGATGTGACAGTGATAAGACCCTGGCCCAGGTTGCCCAGGGAAGCTGTGGCTGCCCCATCCCTGGAGGGGTTCAAGGCCAGTTTGGTTGGGGCTTGGAGCCCCCGATCCTGTGGGAGGTGTCCCTGCTCATTGCAGGGGGGTTGGAACTGGATGGGTCTTAAAGGTCCTTCCAACTTGAACTATTCTACGACTCTATAAACACACCCACAGCAGAAAAAGGAACCTTTCCAAAGATTTAATAGATTGAGTTAAGCAAAAAACCACTGTCATCAATGTTGATCTTGGAACATGCCTTTTCCTTCCTATTGATCAGGGAAATAGTTTCTTGGCCTCCACCATCTGCAGTTCTCTAGTTGAAGTTCATCACTGCATGACCGACAGCTTCCTTCTAGCCAGTAACGATTACACGAACATCATGAAAACATCACAATCCTCTGAAGTTTAATTAACACCTCTCAAAGCAAGGGCTCCACCGCAGATCCCAAATCAAGGGGGACTTTGTTTCAGAGAACTAAAGTGAGTTTGGTCTGGTCTCCAAAGAGTCGATCCATGCACAATATTATCTGTTTCCATTAGGCAAGAATAAATTGGAGTCACAGTCAATACAATGTTTTCCCAGGGAATTCCCTATGTCCTTCCCCCATCACCACAAGGAATGAATCATTTCTAAAATGAGACACTATAGTACCAATAGGAAAGTTTTTAGAAAATGAATGAGAGGGTCATATATACACTGCACAGATAAAATTAGTGTCTGTTAATCAGAGATAGTTACTTCTCACAGGCAGCCAATCTCACCTTACTGTAATATAAAAGCCTGAGAAACTACGTGTGAAGATTAAGAATGTTTATTAAAAATCATAGAATCACCAGGCTGGAAGAGACCCACTGGATCATCAAGTCCAACCAAGGTAGCTATTAGAATGTGATCCTACACTTCAAATACATTAAATGGAGCTATTTGAAAGAGAGTAATTTTTCTCCATTTGAGATTATTAAGAAATCCCACCACAAGTTCAAAACCCAAAATTCCCAACATATGAAATCAGGAGTCTCCCCTTCAGTGAAAAAGTAATCAGGCAAGTGAAAACAAATGGAAGGATAAAAGGGGAGATATTTAATCAATGGATCCAGTGGTTAGATATGAGATGAAAGCTGAGACACTAAGACTGGACACTGGATTCCCAAAGAAATATACATCTGTCCATACTTCTAGCAAGTAACAAGAACAATTCTACCCAAGAGCGTTCTCTGCTTCCCACCAGTGACAATCACTAACAAAACCTAAAACCTTTTGTTTTGGCTGCTGTTTCTCTAGGCCAACAAGGCAGAAGCTGAGTGTTCAACAGGCAGCTCAAAGAATCGAGAGGCTAGAACCCCCACTAATTTTCAGGAACAAGAATGCAAAGTGGAAACAAAAAAATGGAAAAAAAATACACTTCTTATGGCAACAGAACTCAAAAAAAGTAATGTATAAGTATAGCACAGTCAACAAGTATTGATGGCCCATCAGCCCTCCATTCCCTTTTCTTGGGCCCAAGAAAGGGTGGAAAAAGCAGCCGAACTGGGAAGCCGCGTGCAGGGTCTATGTCCAGCCATGCCTGGATTCAAACACAGCTCTTCTGCTGTGCAGAACCACGTATCCTATTCAACTTTTGGGGGGGATAAGGTCATCAACCTAGAGGGCAACAGGCGGCAAGAAGCCACAGACTCAGAGCTGGCTGTACAGGCAAGTCACCTACAGGTTTCAATATTAACCAAACCGAGGGATGCCACAAAGAAAATGAGCTAGAGGAAGAGTCCAATCACATAGATATTGTCCTTTTCCTCTCATCAGGAGCACTGGGGCCAGTGTTTTCCCAGTTTTCATAACATCAGGGATCTAGATTCGTGGTTAATTCCCATCAATCCCTGAAACAGATTACAGAACTTGGGATATGTAGGAACTTGGTACACATTTAAATTTAAAGACTCAAGTTACAAACAGCAGCTGAGTAAAACAACTCCAGGCAGCTACTAAAAAGCAACCAAGTCTCCCCTAATGCACACATACTCCACGCTAAGCAGGACATCCCAAGTGATACGTTGCTTTGATGACTGATTAAGAGGGATCCCAGACCTCTTTCTATTCTATTGATGTACAAACCTGCAGAAACGTTATGTCCCCAGTTCCACAAAAGCCATATCTTTAAAGCATCGCACGTCAGGATATCTTGATAGGCAAGGGGGAATATTTTTGGGCAGGAATCATAATTTTCTTGACTGCTAACATCTGTTTGCTAAAGCCTACAGAGCTTCCCTGGAGTTTTGAGGTTTAAAAACATAGCTTGAAGATGACATACTAAATATTACGAAAATGTGCCTCACGATCCACACCCAAAACCCCCCAAAGAACACTTCATATTTTCAGACTTTGGTCAACAAAACTTTTGGACCGTTTTTAGTTCTTTAAACGGTGGGTGTTTAATTAAAAATGAGACCACGCGCCAGAACTGAGAGAGAACTAGACAGCCATAAACCCACAAGACCAACTTTGAACTGGACTACGCTGGGAAAACAGTGGTTATAGCCAATAACACCGTCTTATTGGAAAGAGAGATCACTTGTAAATGCTCATTGAGCCACCATGTGTAGGTAAACAAAAGGTAGACTGGCATTTCCCATCTCAGACACCCTGGAAAGATCTGCAATAGTGCAGTATAACCCAGTAAACCATCACTGTTCTGAAGGGTGCTAATTCCTGTTTCAGCATAACTATGATTCAACAGCACATAGCTGACCTTCTACAGCCATCCCTCTTCTTCCCATGGTGATATTCATCAACACTGTTCTCCCACAACCTTTTTTCCACACCGAAATTGCTAAGCTTTTCCTTATTCGCCCCTTAAAAATCAACCCTGTCCACATGTGTGATTTATGGAGCTTCTTCCACCCACTTGCTTTGTGTCACAGTGACTTGCTCGGACAGACCAGCTGTTTTTAAGTGCCAAAGTAGAAACACATCTCTGCAAATCCAGGAGTGGGCAAAGCTTGGTGGAGAAAGGGGTTGTTACCAGGGCAAATAGCTAAAGGAAGGTGCTCCTTCCTGCTGATAAAACAGCACAGAAGAACTGAGCATATAGGTCACAGAACCATAGAATCACCAGGTTGGAAGAGACCCACCAGATCATCGAGTCCAACCATTCCTATCAAACACTAAACCATGTCCCTCAGGACCTCATCTACCTGTGCCTTAAACACCTCCAGGGAAGGTGACTCAACCACCTCCCTGGGCAGCCTGTTCCAATGCCCAATGACCCTTTCTGTGAAAAACTTCCTCCTAATGTCCAGCCTGAACCTCCTCTGCTGGAGCTTGAGGCCATTCCCTCTCGTCCTGTCCCCTGTCACTTGGAAGAAGAGCCCAGCTCCCTCTCCTCCACAACCTCCCCTCAGGTAGTTGTAGAGAGCAATGAGGTCTCCCCTCAGCNACACTGCTGGCTCATGTTCAGTTGCTGTCAACCAACACCCCCAGGTCCCTCTCCTCCTGGCAGCTTTCTAGACAGACTTCTCCCAGTCTGTAGCTAAACATCTGTGACTTTTGTTCTTTAAGGGTCCATAAGGATGCAGATTTCTCCTTTAAAAACATGGGGCCAAAATGTCCAGGCATCTTTAAAGATGCAGCCATCAGCCTTCTACAAGAAAAGAAAATCGAGACAAGATGATTGGCTCCTCAAAGGAAAGAGGGTAGAAATCCAAATGGCTCAGGGGATATAAAGCCTCTTTGGTTGGTTCTTGATGACTGCAGCCAGCCTTTCACCTTCAGCTCATTAAATCAGAAAGTTTCCACCTCTCCTTGAGAACTTGTATTCCATGGACCAGCCTACAGGGCCATCCAAGCCCAGTAACCTCCTTCCATCTGCTGCAGCCAACTACGTTGGGAAGCATGTGAGGACAGGCCTTTAGCAACACCTCTCATTATTCTCTCAGCTTTTGGCAATGTGCAGCTCAGACTCTTTGAGCCAGAGCCTGCGTGCTTAAAACAAAGCTTGGTGTTTAATGCTTCCCAATAAACCTCCTTTCCAGTAATTTCTCTAAAGCCTTGGTTGGATTTCAGTAGTTGCTTCATAACCTTTGGCAAGGACTTCCACACCTGATTCATGTGTTGTGTTAAAGTATCTCTTCTCATTAGTTCTGAAGAATCTCACTAGTAATTTAATTTGATGTGTCAGATTTTTATACTGTGAGTGACTAAGCCTTCCCTGCTGACCTTCTGCCTGCAGATCATGAAGTCAAAGACAATTCTTCCTTGTTCATCTCTTCCACACTGAAACAAACAGCACTTTTGGCCACCTCTTGTACCAAACCCATTCCACATCCTCAACCTACTTTTAACCTTCTCTGCATACTTTTTTCTCTTTGAGTATCATATAGAATATGCAGTTAAGGAAAGGACATGCTAAGGATCTGTAGGTTGCCACAGGTTTGATTTATTCTTTATTCTTCATGTCTGCCCCACCCCTGGAGGGGTTCAAGGCCACGTTGGATGGGGCTTGGAGCAGCCTGATCCAGTGGGAGGTGTCCCTGCTCAGGGTAGGGGTGGGACTGGATGGGCTTTGAGGTCCTTTCCAATCCAAACCATTCTGTGTTTTAATTCTTGCCTTGGTAGTTCTTAAAATCATCTGGTCTTTTTCTTATTGCAACTAAGTTATTCTCATAGAATCATCATACAGCTTAGACTGAAGTTAGACTTGCATACTCACCATTAAATGCCAGACTGGTCACAAGGGAGATAGGGCCCTATTAACCACAGTGACAGGTACTCTAAAGTGACAGTCGCTCCTTGAGCTCAGGAACCCCAGCAAACCCAACTTGTCACCTCAAGATCTGGATGTGCACACAGATCTCGCAATCGGACACCATCTGCCAGCAAAGGACAGAGCAGGGCTTCATACTTTAAACAGTCAATGGGCAGACATCAGCTTGGCCATAACATGTATAAATATAAGTTTATATAGGAAGACGCATAGAGATATTTTTCATAAAGTCTGTTTGAACTTTATTTTTAGGCCAGCAGAAAGCCACAGATGAGGAGGCCTGTTCTTTGGCAGAGATCCAGCTGTGCACACTTTCAGCATCTGGAATGCTAATGAGTACAGCTCTGAAAAGGAGCTCCTCACCTCTTTCTTTGTGCGGGCTCCCTGAAACAGCAGCCAAAGAGCACTTAGCATAACGCTCTTAAAAAAAGAAGAAAGCACAGCTCAAATACCTGCTAAAGCTTCTCTCTTGAGGTCCCTTTCAGGATCAGACACACTTGGATGTAGGAGTATCCTAAACCATCAGTAGGGAGTCACTCAAATCCATAGCAAGTGAAGATAGATCAGAACCAGCCAATTAACAAAGTCAGCTCGCACTCCTGTACAGCACAGCATCATCTCTGGGGCTCTGCTGGGTTTCTCATATAATAATGCCACAGTGATACCCATAGAAGACTTAAGCTGTGCAGGCTGTCTAGAAAGAACATCCAGCTAAGTACTGGACTGAGATTCTCATTTGGCTCCCAACTCCCCTTCCAGCACTGATGGCTGCAGGTGTTTTGCGCTACTTGTTCTCTCCCTATTTAAGAGTTGGGGACTCTGCAAGTCTGTATTTTCCCTTCTGCTAAAAGGGCCTAACCTCCTCTTGTCACCTTAGCTCTTTAAAGCAACACCATTCAAAGTGGGAAGCATACTTGCACATCCCTAATACTTTATTATCAGCTGGCTTGCAAAGGTAAATCACTGCCTAATATGTCTGAAGGATAATTAATACAGTAATAGGCAGCACTAAATTAATACCATGTTTTATATGATCTGTGCTAGTTTGAGTAAACAGCCATGACCATTCTCTTATTCCTTCTTCTGAAGTCTCTGAAATTCACTTTAAGTGCAACAGTAGAAAAGATATTTCTTATTGTATTACAGTTTAGCCCAAACCAATTTAACCCAACCACCTTCAGCAGCTAAAACTGTGCAGTTGCACCCAATTCCCTTTCCCTCGCCCCCAAGGAAAGGGGTAAGGAAAATAAGAGAAGCATAGAATCACCAGGTTGGAAGAAACCCACCAGATCAAGTCCAACCATTCCTGTCAAACACTAAACCATGTCCCTCAGCACCTCATNGAGAGAGCAATGAGGTCTCCCCTCAGCCTCCTCTTCTCCAGGATAAAAACCCCCAGCTCTCTCAGCCGTTCCTCATAAGACCTGTTCTCCAACCCCTTCACCAGCTTTGTTGCTCTTCTCTGGACTCGCTCCAGAGCCTCAACATCCTTCTTGTGGTGAGGGGCCCAGAACTGCACACAGGATTTGAGGTGCAAGAGAAAAAGAAAAGACTTGCAGGTTGGGAACTAAAATTGCATATTAAATGAAGTTATAGTAATGATGATAATTGGTAAGTAATAAAAAACAATCACAGAATCATATGAAGCTCAGGCTACACATGTTACCTTCTGCCTTTATAGTTTTAAACAAGCTATCCCATCCTCAAAATATAAACTCTTCCAGGACCAAATAAATCTGTTTTTCTTTCTCCATATATCAGATGCCTTTGACAACTGTGCTGTTGTGCAGGTTTATATCAAGACCTCATTTGATAAAATCTTGGTTTATAGGCAAACGGACCAAGAGTTTCATGCATATGCCAGTCTAAAAAAATGCCGAATGCATTTACTGTTCTTGAACTGTGACGAGGAATCAGAGGGAGGTTCCTTCTTGCACCCCATGGAGAAAAGCATTTTTCTTCCACTACGCTACAGCAGGAGGTAGGGCCACTTTAACACTTTCACCATCTCCACTTCCAATCGTATTGGCAATAACTCACAAAAATTGACCCTAGCACCAAGACAGCCACCAAGCGTAAATATTAACTTTTAAGATGAAATCTAAAAACTGGGTCTGTCTAGACAGGAAAGGATGACTAATCAAGCTCGCCAATCAATCCAGCTGCACAGGTTTGTAGGGATACTTGTTTCAGCCAGCATTCCACTTCTTACTGGCAAGTTTTACCTTATGCTGGTACTCCTATCGTGCATCAGCTTTATTTGCTAACCT
>WAAB01022395.1:4211-16863 GCA_013389865.1 Piaya cayana
TGAGGGGCCAGAACTGACCCCAGGATTCGAGGAGCGGTCTCACCAGTGCTGAGTCCAGAGGGAGAAGAACCTCCCTGGCCCTGCTGGTCACACCGTTTCTGATCCAAGCCAAGATGCCATTGGCCTTCTTGGCCACCTGGGCAGGCCTTCCTGCACGGGGCTTTCTTCCTGAGAGAATTTAATCCCTGCCCCGGGATGGGTGGCACATCCCGTGCATTGTGCCTTTCCAGAACCTTTCCATGTCTTATTTGTCCAAGTTCGTAGCTGCAGATACCCCATTATGAACTTGTCCGTACAGACAGCACATGCGTATCGTATAGAGTTACGCTCAGCTCCTTTTGTAGGGCAGAGATGAGCCCTGTGCATCCCTTCAGCTGTATTTCAGCTGAATTACTACACCCACAGTTCAAACAGCCGTTGCTGACAGACTTACACCACGTGCAAAAGGGGAGACAGTATCCTATCGAGAATTCTAGCACCCAAAAGATGAAAAAGATACTGTCAGAGTGAGCTTTTGACAAGTTTTATTGTAAACTTTGAAGAAAAAACCCCCAGCATTTACAGTATATAGAGAGAGCACTTTGTGTGATTTTTAATTTTTTTTTTCTTTTCCCCTCCTCTTCCCTACCTTTGTATTTGCCCATAGAGAAGGAGCAGGGAATGTTGGGATGTCCTGTGCCTGCGAAAGCTTCGTGCCTTGAAAAGTGAGACCTAAGGGTCATCCAGGGATGCTGTTAATTACCCCACACGCTCAGAGCTACTGGTAGTTTGTTTTAAACTAAGAAAACACAGAGTATCCAGCTGACTGAGCCCATGAAGTCCTTATTTTAATGGCCTCACCACCTCAAGTTTGCAGGCTTGAGAAAACGTCTCGCCTTGAGATTAAAATCTGCTTAAAAATTCCTAAAGAAGCTGATGTAGCTACAGGATTGAAATGATTTTACAGAACCGAAATAGTAGTTTTGGCCGTGGGATAACGATGGCATCCCGCATGCCGGTGGTGGGATGCCAGGCTCAGCCAGCCTCAAAGCTGAAGCTGTGTTTAATGCAGAACTGGCTTTGTGCTCAGCAAGCCTGAGGGCTGGAAAACAGCCGATGGAGCAGGGCTCACTGGCACTTGCCGTCTGTGTCAGGATGGGGGGGTCTTCCTGGAGGAGTTCAGCCGTGCTCGATAAAGCAGGGAATTTAATTTGCACCAGGACTAGATGTGCTGATGATCTGGCTGAAGAGGACAACTTGAGGCTGAGCCGTCAGGTGGGATAGACGACCACTTCGGATCAGCCACTTGAAAGAAAGGGATGCTAGAATTAACAAGCCAGCAGTTAGCCTCTGTTTGTGGTACATCAATACTCTTAAAAACTATATTTTGAAGTAATTGGTTTGGATTCTAGGTAAGAATAAGACCGGAGCCCAGTGCAACATTCCAAATACAGATAAATATAATAGAGCTGCTCGTATTGAGCTGTCTGCACAACAGGGTGTTTGGGGCTCACGTTCAGGGCTTAGGGAAGTTCTGCATCCTTAATGCTCACAGCTTAAAGTAGATACAGGAGGTCCTGGCTTGCCGGGTGCAGCTGTGCTGCAATAGATGAGAGTTGAAATTAAGAAATAATACCTTGATTAAAACCCCCGAAATTACTAGCTGATGACTTATTATTACTCTCGGTTGGACCTGCTTAAGTAAAAGGGAGGTGGAAGTCCAAGATGCCAGCCTGACCCCACTCAGCTCAGGCTTTGCAAGCCCTCGAAGCAAATCCGCTGCAGAGATTGTGCGCTTCCCTATGCAGAAACTTCCCTCCTCTTTCGGAAAGTTAATTAACATTGGGTTTAGCGTGGTCTTAACTAAAACGTTAAGCATTCTCTCTCTACCATCCTCCTTGCAGTAAAAAAGAACTCTACCTCTTCAGGTAACGCTCTGTTCTCTGCTCTGCCATGGTTACAGGGCTGGTGAGTCCCAGCGATCCTCACATCTTCTTGCTTTAAGTTACATGATGACTGGAGTGCACTCGGCTCTTGCACTGGCTCTGTAGGCTCAGAGCTGTGTGGCCATCAAGTCACGCACAGCACCACGTGCAGGCAACTGCAGGGTGAAATCCTTGCTCATACGGGAGTTTGAGTTTTACTTCTGGAAATGCCAGTGCTCCGACCTTTGTAAACTGGGACGGGCTTCTAGCCTGGTTCACGGGACGCAGCTGGTTCTCTGGACAAGTGTCAAAGACACCACAGACTGCCAGGGGTTAGATGCTGAAGTGCTTAATTAAACAAGTCTCTAGGCAGTGGCGATTTGCATGGTACAAGCACACAGCAGGGCTCTTTTATTTTTTTTCTTTTCTTTTTTTTGTTTTTACAGCTACTGTTGGGAACTGGTTAAAAAAAATTACTTTTTTTGGTTTTGCTTTTTGTTTTGCTACCGCAAGCGCTTTGAAACTATGACCCACGTTTCCCCCGTGTTTCCCAGATTTAAGACAAGACGTGCCTCGTTCAGCTTTGTGTTTTGTGCCAGTTGTCATCCCTTTTCCAGGAATTTTTCTTTTGTCTTAAAATGAGGGACAAATAAAATCCCAAGAAGGAGAAAAAGAAACCCAAAGGAGAACAGTTTCGTTACCAGCCGGCCTGTGAGGACTGCGAGTCACCCGAGCGTCCCGTGTCAAGGAGCTGAAGGTTATTAAGAGCACAGTCCAAAGGTTCCAGTGCCTCCTCTCACCAGGCTCTGCGGGGCTGACCTTTTCGTGCTGTACAAGCCACTGAACTGAGTTATGGGCATCAACTCAGCCGGTGCGGAGAGCAGACAGAGCCAAGAATGTCACAAGTGGCACTGGTCACGCTCCAACCGTCCCGCTCCACCTTGTGCAGGCGGCAATTCCCACCTCATCGTACTGGGCAGCCGGGGGACGGCAGCATCTAAGGTGTGTTGGCAAAATGCTTTAGGCTGGGCTGAAACCCCCAGCTTGGACTGCATGGAATAACCCCCAAAATGAATAGTTGGAGCTCTGGAACTGCTGCCTCCTTCATCACTACCAACACGGCCCCAGCCTGGGCTGCAGCTCAGTCCCAGCGATCGGGGCCAAGCCCCAGGTCAGCTCCTTTGTGTTTTGGGGCATCTCGATTTTTACAATGTGTGAACAAGGGGTGAGATTATGCCTGCTCGAGTCTTTTCTCTGTTTTCAGGGTCATTTAAAAAAAAATCCTTATAGCCTTACTCTTTCATTCTTTATTTTTACAGATCGGTGTTAAGAAAAGGAACCAACCCTCTTGCTGGAGGCAGGCTAAAAAAGGAAGGTGACATTTCAGAAGGCTCTTCCCAGGCTCTCTGGGCTTGGCTGGGAATTTGTCCTGTCCTCAACTCCATCACTGCACAATCTCTTCTTAAAACAAACACAGAGGTTTACCTGGTGTCCAGATGCTGAAATTTCCCTGTGATTTATTTCGAAGAGTAACAAGGGGGAAACAAATAAATAAAAATCCCTTGCTCGAGCGGGATGGGGTGAAAGAAGCAGCACCCGAGTGGGAAAACACCGCGGTGACCCAGCAGGAGATGCACCCACATCACGGCTCAGCTGCCTCGTGCCGCAGCACCAGGGTAGAGAAGCTGGAAGTGGGAAGGAGGGCTGAAATTTAGGAGTTTGAAGCATTTGGGAACAGCACAGGGCTGTGGAGGCACTCGTGAGGGAAAGCGGAGGTCAGGCTCCCTGGGCTGGGGAAACGAGCTCTCAGCAGCAAGAAGCAGCACGAGAAAGAGGAAAGTTTAATACTAACCTCTGCTTTGCTTGCTGTAACCTAAAGGTATTGTCAGGTTTTGGGGTTATCCCAAGAGAAAGTGTGCAAATCTATGAGTCAGGCAATAACAGCAGGTTTCAGATGGGAGGCAGTGTGGAGCTGCAACGTGGTATGGAAATCGTGCTCAATTTGCAGGATGCACTGCGTTAGAACAAGCAAGATCTCCCCATCAGGTTTTCTATGAGAAAAATCAGCTGAGCATGAGGTGGAGAGTCACAGGGGACAGGGAAACCCCTGGAGTCGAGTGGCCCCGTCCCAGGGGTGAAGAGCAACAGCGACGCATGTAAAGGGATGGATGTTCGCTTAAAATAAAGTCCTAGAGAGGGAGGGACAAAAGGGGCTTTAGGGAAAAAAATACAGAGGCATGATGGCCTGCCGGTATCTTTGATAAATAAGCAGGTTATTGCACTCATGTCAACCCTTATGTCTCCCCCAGCCACGGTTCCCACTTCCCTGCTCATTTTGTTGACCTGCTGCAGGGTCATACAGGGAATCGGCTGTTATCTCCTTCCAGAATTGAGATCTCGACCCTTCTCTCTGTTTTACGCGGTACCTAGCACGCTACCAGGTGCTCCGGTAATTAAGACCTAATCATGGTATAAATCAAGTAAATAAGCACTTGTCGACAGGTCATCAGGACTCGCGCGTCTCTCCAGCAAAGACGTGTTTGTGGAGGTCAGCACAGCCCAGCAGCCGAGCTCCTTCGAGGTAGGTGATGTCCTTCAACAGCCCCCGCTTTCCCATCACCCCCTCAGCCTGTGGCCGTGCCCACCTCTGCCCACACACGTCTTTTGGGGCTTTTGTTGGGTTTTTCCATAGTGGTAAAAAAAAAATAATTGAAGTATTAAATGGTAAGCAAATGTTAATTACTGACAGACCTTCCTAATTAAGGCGCTCGTGAGATTTCTCTCCGATTTAAAACAATAGTGGGTGGTTCCTAAACAGTCGCTGAACTGCAGAGTTAAAGGTGTCAAGTAAAAACTCTCACTTATTCAAAAAGTGAAGGAAATACTAAAACCGAACAGTATTTCCATTCTCTTGCCGTTTAACCTCAACGAGGAATGGAAAATGCATCCGATCGTGGGACCAGAGTCTTATTGTCAACCGGGGACCGTTTTCCCATGATTCTAAGTGTCAGAATACCCAACTGATATACGACTGCTACAGGATAACTAAATGGCCATTAATTCAATTTAAACTCATGTCAATTAATCACTATGATTAATTAATCATTAGCTAGGGATTAACTGTGAATTGGTGGAGAACACGAGCAGGGAAGAAACTGCGAGCGAGGAGATGTCGTCTCTTTTTGACGGAGCTGAAAGGCAAAAATGAGTAGGAAACGGTTTTGAGCGGACGTAAAATTTCTGTGTCGTGAAAAATAAATAAAATCCGAGTAACAAATGTGCAGCACTTTTAATGTCAGGTTTGACTCTCATCGGAACGGTTCACAAGTCGTGTGGACAAACTAAATCGTACTTGGTCTCCTAAGTATGATATATCACCATTAGGATAATTTAGAAAACACATCACCAGAACTCGGGCTGGAGAGGGAAGAAGGGCAACATCTTTGGAAGGTCCGAGTGGGATTTTTTTTTTCCGAGTGAACGCTATTCCAATATTTTGCGACAAACGGGGAGAAGTGAGGTCTGTTACACATGGTTCACAGCCTAGATATAAACCAGCCTCGAGAATATTTACCTGAACAGATATATACAGTTGGTTTTTTTTTTTTAAATATTCTTAAAAAAAGTAATATTCGCTTGATCTATGACACAATGAACGTCTCTACAGGGGAACTTACCATAGGCATAATAATAAAATATCCGAGAAGTCATAAAAGGGAACACAAGAGCAGTGTTCGGCCTCGGTAAACCACATTGAGGATGACGGCGACGGATGGATACAGCTGCATTCAAGAAAGGAGTTGTGCATATTTAAAGGTACTTACAAAGCTGGTCTTCTCCTTTCCTTGAAACGGGGAATGTTTCCTAACCGGATGAGTAGAAAATCATGGACACCATGCATGGCTAGAGGAAGGCTCGGCCAGTCTGTCTTCTACGTCTGTGTTGCGATGACGGGAGAGTTACTTCTAACCCCTATGGCTCATAAGTGGAAAGAGATGGAGGTTTCAGCCCCCGGGTGCTGAAGGGCAATTTCAAGGGCTCTGTGTTTAATGAATTCATAGGATTCAGCTCCCCTTCTTCTTCTGTCTGAGCAGATTTTTATACACGCTCTATCGAACCGAAATGGTTTAAATGACTTCAGGTCTGCAGCCATGCTAAAATGCTACCCCTTTTCGTAAAAGTTTAACATTTAACCCCCAAATTATCAGGGTTAGTCTGCACCCTTGTCATTTAGCATCCCTCTGTCTGCACTGTGAAATGGGCGACTGGAAAATAATTAATGAGCCACCACGGATCTCCGGACACACCGAGCAGCTGCTTTCGTACAAACTCAGGGCGATAAGATCATTCGCAAAACGAGCTGGTTCGTTCGAAAGGCCGACCCATGGCTCTGATGCCACAGATGTTTGTCTTCAGAGAGCGTCACTCACCTCAAGATTGTGTTTTCAAAGCGTTATGTGAGGCACAACCGCTGGCTGTGCCCGTTCAGCGGGGCTCACCTGGCTTGCATCGCTCTGCGAGCCGCAGCTGCTCTTGGCCCCGATCACGTCGTGGTGGTGGATGGAGAAAGTGAGAAAAACGCACCTGGAGAAGTTTTTATATCTTCCAAGTGTGCGAATGGGTCTATATTTTTATGGGACCTCAACTGAAATGTCTCAGTCCCAGCTGTTGCCTTGGAGGGTGAATCCAGCTGGTTTCACATCAACCTCTTTGCTCCTAACTAGAAGATAATTGACTCTAAATACTATAAATGGTTAGAAAACGAATGGCTGAAAATAAACAGGCAGATGAAGGCGATTGCTAGAAAATGAGTTTTCTATTAAAAATACCCTCTGCCATCGTAGTTGTTATTCTATGAAGAAGCAAGTGACTTCAGTGCTACTAAATATTTAATGAGAGAAACCAACGATTTCTAGAAGTGTTACTGCCTCCTATAGGAACGATGATAAGGAATCTCTGCCCCCTGAAGAGCAGACGTTGCATATGGTGACCGCCCTCACACGCTGCTGCAAGACTAATGCCCCCTTCTCATCAAATTCCTTACAAACTCTGCCTCCCTCCACCCCCCCCGAGTTCTCTGGCCTGGATATTTCATGCCGAATCCCTCAAACACCATCACAAATATGGATTAGAAGAGGTGAGGGGGGCTCCCGACGTTGCCTTCAGTAGTTACCGGGAGCAAAATGAAGCGCAGGAGAAAGCAAGCTGACAGTTCCTATTTCTGTCGCGCCTCCTTCTGAAGTCACGGACGTGAACCCTCCCAAAGCCCGTCCTGCAGAGAAAACTGATCAGTTTTCATTAAATCTGCTTCCTAGGTTTCCGAGGGTTGAAAACTACTCTCTGCCGCTGCTCAGTTTCCCGCGTCATCCGAAGGCGAATTCTAACCGCAAGTCATCGCTTCCGCAGCCTTCCCCGTGTCCGGGTGGGGGAGTCAACGCAGCTAATGGGGCGAGGTGTGTACGGGGAACTGATGGCTTGGACGTAACAGAAAAGCTCCTCAGTATGGAAACTCAAAATCGGTTTCGTTCTACGCAATCACTAAGTTTCGTGGCTTATACGGTAGTTCAGCGGAGACGTCGTTAACGTCCCAGCATTTTTTGCTCATGACCACAAATCGCGCCCCCCAAATAAAAAATACCCCTTCGAACCCACTTCCTATCAGCAGAGCACACCTTGTATTATAAAACTTGCAAGTAGACCAGGGTTGTTACCATGAAGCCTATACAGGGGGGGGTTTGTTTTATCTTTTTTTTCTTTTTTTTTTTCTTCCCAGTGTAAAAATATACAACGCGACTGCTCGCTCGTCGCAGCGTAAAGGTCCAACAGGTACCCAAAGGCTCTGCCGCTATTGCCCTTTCATACTTCTCCAACCCAGACCACTGTGTTTCCCCTCCTGACACCCGACACCTCGCAGCGCAACGTATTTTGCCTCCCGTTTATAACAAACAGTGACTCTTTAGCTGGCGTGAGGAGATACTGTCCAAACAACCCACTGTCTTTCACGATTCTGTTGTAGGTGCTCCAGGGCCAGTCTTTGGCTGTGACGGGGTCCTTTAAATTCTTCAGTACATTCATTCTCCCCGTCGACAGCTCTACGAAAAGCACATCTGTTTGCAAATGTGAAGTCGCGTATATATAGTACTGGTTGCCCTCAGTGAAAGAAGGTTGAAATGTCAGATCAGATACGCGTATGTCTGTTTGCAAGTCGTAAATCAGCTCGATTTCCCCCCGGACAGACAGAGCCTGGACTCTGATCCTGCCGCCGTCTTCATCCGCGCTGACCAAGTAGCGTCCGTCCGGTGAGATGTGAGGGGTGCCCGTCACGTCGCCGTTGGGGCCGACGACGGCGTCGGTCACGCTGTCGATGATGAGCTGCGGCGACGCAGCCCCCGACCTGCTCCTCCTGCACTGGACGAAGAAGTAGCCACCCAGGTGGGTATAAGCCATGGCCTGCGGGGCGCAGCTGTAGTTTTTGAAGCTGATAGTCTTGATGTGGGTCACGGTTTCCAGGTCGATTTTGTGAACCGCAGACTTCGATTTGTTAAAGATGAAGCCAAACCTGAAATAGAAAAAAAACACGACGCTGAAGTCATCTCTGGAGACACGGTGACGTGCTTGAGGAAAGACAGAAGTCAGCAGAACAGGAAAACTCTACCCCGCTGGTTTTGTAAGCGTGAGCAATAACGCTGTCTCTTCTCTGTAAGAAATCTCTCCTGTTTTAGCCTTTCTAAAACGGGCTGAAAGGAGGTATAGATTTCAGTTCAAATTAGCAAACCTAATCCTGAAATCCTGACTAGGTACTTGGGTGTTTGAGTAACAACTTCAAGAGCTGAAGCCTCTTACTGGGAACACCAATTTACAATAGGGGTGAGGAAGTTTTTTATGGAAAGGGTCATTAGGCACTGGAATATGCTGCCCAGGGAGGTGGTTGATTTGCCTTCCCTGGAGGTGTTTAAGTTATGGGTGGACGAGGTCCTGAGGGACATGGTTTAGTGTTTTGTGGGAGTGGTTGGACTCGATGATCCGGTGGGTCTCTTCCAACCCGGTGATTCTATGATTCTGTGATTCTGTGAATCAAGGCTCGGGTGTCCCGCAGGCTGCTGCTGACCTGTGATGTATTTAAACTATTTCAGAGATGTAATTCAATATATACTCAAGACTTCTTCAATCCCCAAATGAAAAAAAACATTCAAAAGAAAGCACAACACTGCCAGGCTGGGGCCAGAGAGCAACTCTGAGCGACATGTATAACCCCTGAGTGAAGACCGTGTCCGAGCTGATCCCTTAGAGTCCAGCCAGAGGGTAGCAGTGATGTGCGTTTGCTACCTGTGGACCCCTGAACGAGCTGACGAGGCTGAGGTGGAGCTCAGACTGTGTTAAACACCGTCCTGCCAGCCCAGGGATGGTGTAAAATGCTCCTCAAGGCCCACAACCAGCCAGGCTGCACTGAAGGGAAGGAGGTTTTGTTTTCTGCCTCAGGAGAGGGTAGGCAACAGCGAGCAGAGAACAAATGTTCTGTAAGAGAGAGATGCTGCAGCACATCTGACCTTTGCTGAAGACACGAAAAGGTCAAGAACAGCCAAGAAAGGTTTCTGCTTAATTTGAGAGGGAGCCCATAGAAGCAGCCTGTTTGTGTTCCCCTGGCTTCACAGGTCACCGACACTGACTTACGAAAACGACTTTTACATCTTCTCATCCACTCAATGCAGGCAGAAGGAAATGAAGTGACTGCTCAGTTTTATATCTCTGTGGCAAAAGACATCAAATTGCTTTCTGAAATATAAAAGCCAGCGCGCCTGCACGCAGACAATAGATATTTTGCTTAAAACGCTGGCTTTATTTCTGCATTCTTAACCCACCTGCGAATGAGACACTCGGCAGCGATTTCACTTCTGAAGAAGGAGCCAATGTAGTGTGTGATCCCATGAAAATCACTGGGCTGAGCCTTTCATTTTCCCATTACGCTCACATCCATTAGAGACTTCAGAAGACATCCGCACTGGACATTCGTAGCACACCGGGTGCGGGGAAATTGGATCTGGCACTTGTATTTCTCCTGCATGAACGCGTTTCAAGAACGCTTTAAAAAACGCTTTCCCTTACAGCAATTTTTTTTTTTTTTCCCTCAANAAAAAGTGCGTTTTATCATAAACTTTAATTTTAAAAAGTGGGTCAGAACGTGTTTTATGAATGTGCACGCAGCTGCGGAAGAGGCGCAGCGCTCGCATGAAATCTGCGATCTGAAATGGCAAAGAAAAGCTTGCACGTTGCTGAGTTTTTAATAGGCGACAATCTACCCCGGGAACTAATAAAAACGGATACATTCCTAGATATCCATCTAAAATAACAGGCGGTTGAAGCACACGTACAGGAGCATTTGCATACAAATATTTTTTTGGCTTGCGGAAGAGATTGCTTAAATATTCACCTTCCCGGGAAACGCTGGTGTTGCCATTTATTGTTTCTGAGTGGAGAATTTAGAACACGATCTCAGCACGTCTCATTAGACTGCGAGCAATTATTTTTTTTTCTGTGCTGAGGGTGAGAGAGGAGGGACAAAGATCTGGCCCCGAACAAATGAAATAGGAGATTAGGCGCGGCATCCTCTGCTTTGCGCATGGAAAAAAAATATAGACAATTATCTACATTTAGTATTTCTGTACACAGTTGATTAATTGCGCTGAAGCAAAAAGACAATAAACAACAAAAAAAGTGTAACTGTTCCACTTTCCTGTGTTTGAACCCGGATCACAACTTCTCATCTCAGGCTTAACGTTCAGCTGAGCCACCTACCTCCTGGCACTATTAGTCAGAACGATATTTTGAGATCCCACTAGAAAAACGAGGTAGGGAGAAACTAAGACTGACAGCCATGAAGAAATAAGAAGAATTATGAAGAAATAACCTTGTTATTTCGGGTTTCGGGAAGCAAAATTATTTATTTTGGATCTGATTCAACACGTTAATGCTTAAATGTGATTCCCCCTGTCCTCGGTGTTCGCTGCGAGGAATCCAGGATCAATGTAAGGAGTTGCATGGTGACCTTTTCATAGAATCATAGAATCACCAGGTTGGAAGAGACCCACCGGAACATGGAGTCCAACCGTTTTGAGTGTTTAACTTAGTTATTGGGGACAGAAGATGGATAAACAGTTGTTAAGTTATAATGTGGTAAGAACAGTATAAACTGCTGTGCAGTTATCATTCCCTTTGATAACGTTAATGGGAAAAAGCCAGTATTAGCCCAAGCTATTAGTATGTTAGTTTACAATCTCACTAACATCACATTAATGTTCAGATCTGACGGCTGAGAGAGCTGGGGGTGTTTATCGTGGAGAAGAGGAGGCTGAGGGGAGAGCTCATTGCTCTCTAGAACTCCCTGAAAGGAGGTTGTGGAGAGGAGGGAGCTGGGCTCTTCTCCCAAGNTGATTCTATGATTCATAGAGGCGCTAATTTTAATATGCAGCACGTGCCATTTTGCTGCTCAAGCCATGCACCTCACACAGAGATCCAATATTTGAACAAGTAAATAGCAAGAAACATGTGGAAGAGTCACGCAGCTTTGCTCACGCAGAATGAAGTTTTACCATCTCAGGCAATAAATCCTCGATGCAGGTTTCTACCCCAATTCATAAAGCACAGGAATGAACCTAGTGCAAGGAAACCAGGGCAGCAAGTGACATTTTGCTGCAAGGAGGTTTGGGTAAGGTTTGAATGCCTGTACGTGGTCCAAGGGATGTCCAGGTTTGTTTCTTGCTTTTTCACTGATCTGCTGAATAACTCCAAGCAATCTGCTCAATCATTTCTCCGTTTCGCATATGAAAATAGGGAGGAAAGTAGTTAAATCATGAACTCGTTCATTAAGATTTAGGTTAGAGATTAGGAGGAAGTTTTTTACAGAAAGGGTCATTGGGCATTGGAACAGGCTGAACAGGGAGGGGTTGATTTGCCTTCCCTGGAGGTGTTTAAGGCACGAGTAGACGAGGTGCTGAGGGACATGGTTTAGTGTTTGATGGGGATGGTTGGACTCGATGATCCGGTGGGTCTCTTCCAACCTGGTGATTCTGTGATTCTATGATTCTAAGATTGGTCAAATGCTTTAAGATTACTAGAAGGATGCCCGCTAGGAGAAAGCAGTAGGGTCACTGTTGCTATTCGTTAAGATAATTTCTTACCTAACGTGATTAATAATAAGATTCGTAGGCGGTATAAAGAAATCGCCGACTCCTTCAAACGGCGTGCGGATAACATGCGGCTCCTCCCCGGCACTCGCCTCTGGTATCACCTGCAATAAACACACACAAGGTTGAGTGCAGGAAGAGCAGCGAGTAAGGGAAAAAGGTAAATACAGACTCAGACTCAGACACCACAGCGAGGGGCTTTTCTGAGGATGCAGCAGACTCGCGTTGATTAATGAATTCAAAATATTGTTTGGTGTAGATGTCTTGAAAGAGATGTGCTAATAAATCCTATTTGAAGCTCGACATTCCTAAGGTAAGTGCACAACTCTCCTTTCATAAGATGTTTGTATCTCCAGAGAGAGCAGTCGTGCAGCAGCTGAAGGAGTCCGACAATACTAGGACCGCAACAGTTTATTTCTCACTAAAACAAACATTTATTTCACGGTCATATTTATCAATCTCACTTAAATGCACACTGATAATTTACCAGCTTGAAGGATCAAACACTAGCTCACAGCAGTTAATTATCGCTTTGAAGGAGAAGAACTGCTCATCCACGGACCACAT
>WAAB01022395.1:16949-37629 GCA_013389865.1 Piaya cayana
GTGATTCTATGATTCTATGATTGAACAGACACTTTAGTCCCTACCTCAGGCTTCCTTGAGCGTGCTGCTCAGCCTGACGTGCATCTTCCAACGAAAACACAGCCAATAACCTGAAGAGCAACAGATTTCTATGCAGAAAGTGCACTCTTTGCGGCTTGTCGGTACCCACTGCTTTTAGACCTCAATCAAGTTCAAAAGAAGCTGCACTCACGCAGGCTGCACAAATGACTCGGAGCATCGCGGGCTTGTACTGCTCGCAGTCGGCTGCCAGCCCTTGCTGTACGACTTTATAGCGCTTGGCTCCATCACCAGCCTTAAAACAAAAACAGGCCTTGGCGACAAAGCAGTCCTGCTGCCAGCCTGGGGCACAGTCATTGCTCAGAAACAAATTAAACAGCAGGAAAAATATGTGAGGATGGATGGAGGAGGGATGAATAAAACACAGTAGATATGCAAATGAAAGAGCAGCTTTACATCCAGACCATTAAATGCTGTTAATTACCTGCGAGCAGCCAGCCGCCAGCTTGCTGCCGGTGACGCCAAGCCAAGAGAGGCCAAAGGCCCCGGCACATAAGGGCTTACCTGCAGGCTTGGCGAGGATTTCCGCATGTCGCCCCAGCTCAGCACCCAGACTTGGTCGTGGGACTTGTCATAATGTAATTTGGTTGGTAAGGGGTCAACATCCAAGGTCTTAAAGAAAGAAGAGACGGGCGTTTACCTCCCAGCGAGCCAAATGCGCGTGAGGAATATCGCACTAGTTCGCTGCAGACGTCGCCATGCACCTCGGCTACTCCCTTTTGTGCAGCTTTGCACAATTACCTTCCAATCGATTGGGGGGGATCAGCAGCGGCAGCACCCGCAGCAGAAAAATCCGGCTGCTCGGTGCTGCTTTCCAGCGAGACACCACTCCATCTCACGCCCTTACTTATAGCCAGCAGATCGGGGGCCAATTTTGGTTTGAATTATACCCGCACCAGTTCATTCTTCCCAACCTGCTTATAAGCAAGGTCAGGCAGCAGCTCAGGCAGCATAAGCCAGAAATTCATTCTAGCATTATTTCACCACGCTAGCTGCAAGCCTGGCTGCACACGCAGCCCCGAGATGATGATAAACAGCCTTGAAAGGAGGTTTTTTTTTTTCCCTACCAGTGAGGTTACAACCAGTGCGACCCCACGGGTGAACACAACACAAGCCCAACTTCTCCGTGATGTCAGGCAAAGATCTATTTTTTATTTTTTTTTTTTNTTTTTTTTTTGTCCCGTATCAAAGCCCTTTGCCATCGCTGAATAAAGCGTTCCCCGTGTAAGTACCTGCAGAGCTCTCTGAGTCTGGATATCAATTATCATTACTCTATTCTGCTTGGGCTGTGTCACATAAATGTACTTGTCTCTGACATTGACTGCCGAGGCCCAGAGGCAGGACTGAGCGCCTTCACCTTCCACTCCAGGGCAGATTTCTTCCTGAGGAAAAAAAAAAAAAGAGGAGAAAACGTTTAATTTCTACCAGTTCAGGGCTTGAAGCAGAAAGAAGCTCAGCCTTGAAAATTAGAGAAAAAAATTTCTATGGGGATTCCATTAGGATGATTTTTTTTTCCCCCCTTTCTTTCCTGGAAAACACGAAATAATTATTCCATCAGGCGGCACGCTGCAGCCAGGCTCTACCCAGTGCCATTCAACAGCTGGACCTCCCGAAAACTCACGCTGAATTTAAATAACCACGCGGTCTCAGGATCCGTCTCTTGAAGCTCACCGCGGTTCATCACGACTTACAGCGGTGTCAGCATTTATTAGCAATAGAAATATCATTCTGTGCTTTGGAAAAAACCCAGAGATCTATATTAATTGAATCACAGATTTATATATATTTTTTTTTAAATAACGCCTGTTTTCAGTTCAGGAGAGCGTGCTNGTGAAAAAGCATGTGGGACCAGGCTGTGGTGTGCAAACGAAGGTAAAACTAAACGAACACGTATATATATTTTGTTTAGCACAACTGCTGGTTTTAAATCTTGTCAGCATAGCAGCCAAGTCCCTTTAAATAGTCTCACAACCTCCCTAAAGGGCAAGCGATTCGAGCTGCAGAGATTGTTTGGGGGAAAAAAAGAGGTAGAAGCAAAAGCAACGTGAACACCGGGTTTGTATCAGTGATTATTATGGATTAAAACCCCTCACCTCTAAGCAGCACAGATCATTCAGTTCAGCACCTTGGTGGTGACCACACATAAGGGTTGAAGATACAACCCTGCACAGCTTTGCTGCATTTTCCTTTCTGGACTTGCAGCCAGGCTGGAGATCTATGCTAATTCAAGCTAAAACACGCTATAAAAGCCAGCCTTGTGCTTCCAACAGCTGTTCATGCAGCCAAGCACTCGACAGCCCCCAAACTGCTCTCTTCATCCTCGGCCGTACGCTGGGGCTTGGGCTCTGACAACACAGCATCCACCAAAAACCAGCGAGAGCAAGGAAAGGTCATCGGCCTTTCAGCTACAGTGCTCAGCCGCAGCTGCTCTGTCTGCTTTTGTGCCCTCTAAGACCTTTGTTGTAGAAACCCTCCTGAAGTTCCAGGTTGTTGTCACTGTCTACATGATAAGCACTCAAAATATTAAAAGAGAAAAGCAAGGAAAAGGTAGTCAGTGCTCTCTCTACCAAGGGAAAGGGCCCTGTGATATCTGCAGGAAACCCTCCGAGGTCTCTCTGAAAGGCAGTCAAGTAAAGATGCTAAAAGTCCCTTTTTTTATGCCCACCACTGCGCTGACATTATTGCCTTAAGTGCCTCCTCTCCTCTGTTCTCTTCAAGCTGTTTCTCCAGAACCACCTCTTCAATATTTACGGCTCTTTGGGAAAGAAACACAAGAGAACTGCCTTTGAGTAGCGACAGCTCAAGCTGTTGGGCTTAATACCCGCGTGAAGGACCAGTCTTGGGGCGAGCATCAGTTTGGATTTCAAGGAAAGTATATTAAAATATTCTAGTAGGAAAAAAAACCAACCCAAATTTGCTGAGATTTAAAAAAAATACTGAATACAGACTCACAGGAAGATCTTGACTCACTGCAGCAGAGCCTGACCCCCTTTATTCCTCCCCAAACTGAACGCAGGGATGAGCCCTTTTCTTCAGAAGGGAGCCACATTCTCAGCTTCCCCTACAAACGCAGCCTTTGATGAAATCCTAAATAAAGGAGTGACTAAAAAAGCATTTCAGGATATTTTTAGCACCTGTATTTTATGAGATCTGACAGTTTCATGAGCACATACATGGCTACGACACCTGAACTGGCACAACACATGTCACTGAAAACACTGGCCGCACGGGGCCTCCAGGCACGAGTTACCCCACTTGCCATGTGGAGCTCTATCAAGCCCGTGCTTAACGTTCACTGACACTTGAACAACTTTTCTTTTGTCTGTATAACAAAAATCAAGGGTTGAGTAAACTCAGAGACAGCAGAAAACGTTAGACAGCAAACAGGGTTGATACAGGTCTCTGGTTCTGCAGGTCTCTGGTTCAATGGCAGAAGATGTAGAGAACCAGCACAGCACAAACCATCTTCCATCCATCCTTATCTACCCCCTCGCTGAGGTTTCACCTGGGAAACTGCTTCTAAAGAGCAGAAAGTAGCCCACTTCTTTCCCCATGGAGTGAGCAATGTGTGCATCTCCTGGCTGTGGACTTCTGTACTTTCCTAGTTTCAACTTTTGTGCAGGGAGATGTAAATAGGTCAAACAGGACAAGCCAAAGCCTTTGCCTGCAGTGGGACATGATGATCAGTCGAATTCTCTGCAGAGTGTCAGTAATCCTCCATGTCAGTCTTATAACTTCAGCGGTTTCCCTTAATTTGCGAGAGGAGACGATGCTGCACCTCAGGGATGTCACGTGAAGCCCACCAGACTCCAAAAATGGGTCCTTTAGTGATAAGAACCCTTGAAGAGATTAAGAGAAAGCTTCCCAGCTGCCGGCTGTAACTGCTGGGTTTAGGACTTACATAACTGGTGAAAATCCTCTCTTCGGGCCTGATGTGTCTCCGGATTTCGCATTCGTTCGGCTGCAGGACTGTGATCCCATCATCAGAAAAGACGTAGAACATGTTCCCAACACTCAGCCCTTGAAGGGGGATAAAGCAAAATGAACAAGATTTCATGTTTTCTATGCATCCACAGCTGGTTTTGAGAACTCTCCCTCCTCCCCCAACAAATAAAACCTGCCTTACATAAGAGTTGGTGACTTGGATGCAGTTGGTGCATTCACAAAACCAAATCTCACGCCACAACGAGGGCTTCAAGGAGTGAAAAGCTACAGACACATTCAAAAATGCATTTGTCTTGGTGGCGGCGGCTGCTTGCAAATAACTGTGTTCAAGTCTCATGCACAGAAGAGAGAATCGATTAAAAGTAGCCCCTCTATGACATTATGAATTAATTTTTTAAATGCTTTCATTAAAAACAGCGTTCTAATAACTCGGGAACTGATGAGATTCAGTTCAAATTGATCTGAGGGTTGTTCTGCTGTAGATAACTCGTTTTCTTGCAACCGTGATGCAAAACGAATACGCTTAACGCCTGTTCCAGGAATGAAAATACGTTCTCTGTATTCTTCAACTAACTGTACAGCCAATGTCAGGTTGGACTGGGATTTGAGCAACCCGATCCGGGTGCAGACGTCCCTGTTCACTGCGGGAGGGCTGGGCTCGATGACCTTTAAAGGGCCCTTCCAACCCAACCCGACCCATTTTATGATTCTGTGATTCCACAGCCACCAAAACAAATACATTTTTGAAATCTTGCAAACTCAAAATCACAAACGTGGAGCAGTTCAGCATCGCAATAGCACATGTTTATCCAACTGGGGCCATTCCAGGCGATGTGGAAAGCCGTCTGTCTCATTGCTTTGCTGTCGGAAAATCCTACACCCCATTTCTGTCATGCAGAGATGCCTTAAAACACAGATAATTTAGTTGTTCTTCAACTACGTGCAATCGTAGCAACAAGCATCGTTAAGAAATGTTCACAGGATCTTTTCAAACACTCTAGTTTGGAAAGATCCAAGCAGCGTTTCATCTGTTCCATGCTGCCACCAATAAGCGTTTGCAGTGACCGCTGTCACCCTCAGCAATGTGGACAGCGCACTGATCTGCCAACGATACGGCGATGCGATAATTTGTAATTAATGACGTTTTATCCACGGAGAAATGAGGCCCCGGTTCTATAGACCTGAGCAACGTTCAGCGTCACGATTCCCTTGGCTGGTTCCGTGGCGACGGCTCTAAACGCTGCTCACATCTACAGAGCTTCTCGCATCTCTTAAGCGTTTGCGGGATTAAATCATGATGGGAAAATGTAACTTTAGGAACATGTATAATTTAGATATATACATTTTTGGAAAATTTCATTAAACGAATAGTATTCAGTAAGGTTAGGAGGGTTTTTTTAAGCTCAACTCCCTCTTTTTTGTGCCAGATGAGCAGTTTCAGATTGTATCATCTCAGCATGTGGTGTTTGCCGTACAGACAACGCTCAAGTTGAGTTTCATATCACAGAAATACCCCAGTTATGGGCATGAGACAGGGACAGGAGCCACGATCCCTAGGAGTGATGTCACAGCATGGGACCATGCACGTAGTTAAAAAAGGTACTGAACTCCCATCAAATACTGATGCATCTTTATGGACTAAGGGTTATTCTTTATGAATATATTGTTAGAACATTTCATTCGGGCACTTTGGACCAAAATCCACGCTCAGAGCACGCACACAACTCCCACCCGCCTCGATGGGATTTGAGTGAATACATCGGAGGGTAGAACTTGACCCTGGCTGCAATGACTGCACAGATTCTCATGAATAAACGGTTTTAATCCTACGCAGCGGAAACAGGCAGGCAACAAATTATGATCGTGGTGAAGATGCGTGTTGTTATTTTCATGCAGGGGAGCAGTGAGATTTTGTCTGATGATCCTATTACGGTGAGGCTGCGTTTCCAACCTAAGGCCTTAATTAGCCGCCAAAATACTTCGCTAATAATTCTACCCCAGTAGGTTTAGAGTCAGCGACTTGGCAAGTCCCCAACACTTGTTTTACAGTAAAATGAGTGTGATTTTTTTTTCTGCTGAGCAGCTAAAAAATTATGCGAATCCCTAATTCAGGTATTCTGCTTTTAAATTTTATCAATTTAAATTAAGATGCCTTCTCAGAGCGTCATCTTCACACTGATTTTTATCCAAAGCAGGATTTTAATAGACAAAGCAGGCGTTTTATTGTGACTTATGAAGAATTTGCCAAGTCTTGACTGGGGTCATCGCTAACAATTCCGTGGATGTTGGTGAAACAGGCTCCGCTCACGACTACGCTGCCACAACTCCTCGCTCTGGGCAATTGCTTCAGTATGAGGGTGGGAAATGGAGAATTTTGCTCAGTTGAGGCACTACTACATTGGGAAAGAGGGGATTGATGAGGAGGGGGTTTCTTTCTGTCCCCTTTGTTTGAAGGAATTTCAAGGCGGACGACAGAACTAGTTCAAAACCTAGATCTGTATAACAAAAACCCCATTAAGAATGGGAAAGGTCTCCTAAACATAACGGATGAAGTTGAATTTAATATCCTAGATTTCAATTTAAGAAACTTCCCCTCCAGTGAGCTGGATACTCTGCTCACTTTCCCCATGAATCCAAAGCTGGGAGGCTCCCCAGTCAAGCACCTATAAAATCAGATAGGCAACTGCTTAAGAGCTCCTTGAGCCTTCGCACAACGCGTCCTACTGCGTGTTTTGGAAATCAAGACAGCACGAGGCAGCACGAAATGGAAGAATTTTTCATTTCACGTGCCACCGATATCTTTGAGTCAATCAGCTGCTTAATACTGGCTTCTTTCTAATTTGGCTTCCAAGCTACGCGGAGGTTGACCTCGCGTGGGGCCGTTGACCGTAAATGTGATCAAACTGGAGATCTCAGCTGCCAATTAAACCAAAGAGAAATGGGGCAACCTTTACCCTGCATCGATTTAAAGGATAGAGGGAGGGAGCTGGGCTCTTCTCCCAAGGGACAGGGGACATGACGAGGGGGAATGGCCTCAAGCTCCACCAGGGGAGATTTAGGCTAGAGATTAGGAGGAAGTTTTTTACGGAAAGAGTCATTGGGCACTGGAACAGGCTGAACAGGGAGGTGGTTGATTCACCTTCCCTGGAGGTGTTTAAGGCACGAGTAGACAAGGTGCTGAGGGACATGGGTTAGAGATTTGTGGGAATGGTTGGACTCAATGATCCAGTGGGTCTCTTCCAACCTGGTGATTCTATGATTCTATGACTCTAAAACCTGGTGTGGGTTGATTTTTCTTTTTTTGGCCTAACAATCAAGAACAAAATTTTTGTTGCTCACCTAGTAAACATCAATACATGCTGCTGAGGGGGAAAAGCTTGAATTGCTAAAAAACACGCAGTGTATCGAATTTATATCTTATTTGTTCAATTATGGTAATTTGGTAGTACTTTGCTTTGGAATGATTTGCTCACTTCTTGATAGGAATGGTTGGACTCGATGATCCGATGGGTCTCTTCCAACCTGGTGATTCTATGATTCTATGATTCTACGATTCTGACACTTGCATATTCGTTAACGCCGTTTGAGAATCTCAGACTACTCACGCGAGTGGCAGTTTCTATAAAATTTGCATTTTAAAATATTTTACAGTCAGCTATTCTTTCACAGAAAGAAGTTCTAGGTATGAGAACTAGTTCAGGTCCTGAGGGACATGGGTTAGTGTTTGATAGGAACGGTTGGACTCGATGAGCCGGTGGGTCTCTTCCAGCCTGGTGATTCTATGATTCATATTAGAAGTGTGAGAATTCTTATTCGATTAGTTTAGTCTGCACTTAATCTGGTCACTGTGGAAGCTGATGTGAGTTAGTGGCAAGTCAGTGGCGAATGGCCCATCGTGGAATTAATTATCAAAGCAGACAAGCACGTCACCACTACGACAAAAGAACTTTACTGCGGTACCTTCCTCTCGCCACAGTATGTTGGCAACTGCGGCGTCAGAAAATCGGGAAAGCCAGAAAATCATCAGGAAAAGAAAAAAAACCAACAACAACAACACAACAACGTCAAAATTGTCATTGGAGCAAGTAACTGAATTAATAATCAGGTTTATATGAAATATTTAAGGCGTGAAAATTCTAACGTTCATTCAAATAAAGCGTTAGGAAAGGCAGAGATCTCTAAATATATGAATTTCTAATATAATTTCTAATATAATTTCTAATACAATTTCACACCAAGGGAAACCTATTTTGCTAGTTAGCGATGTAAATACAGGTAAGATAGAGAATCTGCTCATTCTAGAGACGATACTGAAACTGTGACATGGGAAAAATCCTCGCTGAAACGAAGCCAACTTCAGCCTGTGCAAAGATCAAAGGTTTACGAAAAAGAAGATGTTAACTCGGAACGTCACCGGAGGTGTGGCAGAGGCTCTGCTATTCTCTACAGGTTCAATAAGCAAACACGACACCCTTCAGAAGCCCCAGACTGGCAGTTACACATTTTCCTGCGTTTTTTTTTTTCTTGGAACGTCACACAACCACATTCTCTTTTGGGATTCAAATCCTCTTTGTAAGCGCATTGCGATTTGAGTTTCTCTTTACGACACATCCAATTATTTCTCAACATACTCTAACATGCCTTGCTCAAGTACTCAAGGGCAAATGACCAATATTAACAAGAGGACATCAATCTATTTAATGAGAAATAGAATATATTTTCCAAATAATCGCCATGAGAGCGTATATTTATGGCTAACTCAGTTTTCAATTCCTGCTCTATATGAACAGCCAGAAAAGTCACAAATTCCTGTTTACACCTACCACTTCTGTATCACCGTGGATCCAGGCCAACTCCCAAATAGTTAAGCCAGAAGAACTAGGGATAATCAAGCCCCTGGCAGATTTTCCACTGGGGCAACTAATCACCTCCTTCATTAATTGTGTTTTGGGGACAGTGCAGTCAGGATAACACTGCCTCGCTCCTATGGGAGACGTGCGGCTAGGAAGAATATCTGGCTGTGTTGAGGCTCTGGAGCGAGTCCAGAGAAGAGTGACAAGGCTGGGGAAGGGGCTGGAGAACAGGCCTGATGAGGAACGNGGACAAGGTGCTGAGGGACATGGGTTAGTGTTTGATGGGAATGGTTGGACTCGATGATCCAGTGGGTCTCTTCCAACCTGGTGATTCTATGAAGTGGAAAATAATTTCACACCAAGGGAAACCTATGTTGCTAGTTAGCGATGTAAATACAGGTAAGAGAGAGGATTCAATCAGAGCATTTCCAAAGCATCTAAATATTTGAGAAGTCTGACTCATAACTGGCTTTCAAAGAAGTTGACTTGTACATATTATGGTTGGACTCGGTGATCCGATGGGTCTCTTCCAACCTGGTGATTCTATGATTCTATATCAACGAAATTTATATTCTGAAACTAATTGAAAAACTATTAGGAAAGATGCTACCTGCACCACTCTCGGTGCCATTCTGATACACAACAGGCACCATTGGTCCTGGATGAGGAAATTTTACCTTCCCCACGTGATTTCTTCCCTGAACAACGTACAATTCCCTCATCAAAGCACAGATAAAACTGGCATCACCTTAAGAGTCCAACACGCGATGGACTGAGCTATGAAATTGCCCCTCTACCATCACATTTAAACACTCTTTATAGAGACAAACAGATGGAAAATCAGGCTCACGTGTTTTTCTCGCCGAGTCTTCTATGAAAAGCGAAGATATGTCCTCGTCCACTCCCACCTCGTTTTTCGCAATGCAGGTGTAGGCCCCCGTGTCTTCATACCGGACGCTGCTGATGTGAAGTTCGCTTCCGTTGGCTACAAGAAAGACACCCCTGAGCAGCGTTCCTGGCTGCCGCTAATTGCTTCTACCGCCCTTAATTGCTTTCCACTGCCGAGCGGCTTCCCCGCACAACGTCTCCCTGTATGTAAACAGAGGCACTCGGGGGATTCTCACGGGAGCTGATGTTTTGCTTGTTGCCATTAGCACACACACATTCTGCGTCAGAAAAAAAAACAACCAACCCCAAAGAACAATCCCAAGTGCAAACAATGAATTACATTTCATTTATTTCTTCTTGTTAAAGAAAAGCAAGTTTGGTTTTAGGGCAGGTGTCATAGTTTGATCTTTCTTTTTGGCCCTTTTAAAAAAAAACAACAGCCAGATTGTGGCTGAAAAAAACTACAATTCCCAGGTATCCCACACAACTTTTTCTACGTAACTAAAAGGGCATTGTGGGGGTGGTGACTCTCCTCCTTTTCCGGGGACCGAGGGAGCCATCTTCCCCTGCTCTTTCTGTCCAGACCGGAGCGGCATATTCTGCTATCTGAGGAGCGTAATAATTTTTTTTTCTCTTGTTAGCTTAAAATAATCTGTCTTCTGAATTGTTAATTTTCTCTGTGATAGGGGGAGGGATTTTCTCCCTATCTTCTCTCCGGGAAACACTGTTTATTTCTGGGGGGTTCACTTATTTTCCGATTATTGTATATGTAGTAGAGAATTTTACCACTGAACCACCAATGTAGTATGTTAGTTACATATAGTGTTAATACATTATATATATTCACTTAGCCTTTGCCTGTTTTGTTTTTCTTTGTATTCTCAGCTTTTCTTTCCTCCTACCTTCTCTCCCCAGGGGGGTGAGGGGTAGAAGGAAGCAGGGGCTGCTGCATACTGTGAGGGGTTTGGGGGAGAGTTTTGACTCAAACCATTACAGCAGGTGAATTCACTTCTTGGGTTTGGGAAGGATCTTTCTGCGGTTTTCCCACCATTTTGCTTTCTAGAGTTAGACTATCGCTGAAAACCTTTGGAAAAGCTGCAAATAATTTTTTTTTTCTTTCATTGCACATGTTGTATTTGAACGGGGACCAACAGGAGTCGAGACTCGATTCCCTCTGCGGAGGTGGGAGTGAGAAGACAGCTCGGCAGCCACGCGATTCTCAGCTGACTCGCGTCCGCCGTGGCGCTCACACCTGATCAAAGAATTTACTGCAGTTCCCGTCCACTTGGCACAGCTGCACACAAAAGAGACGGCGGCGGCGAACCTGTCTTTTCACAGAACGCTGTTACCGCTCTCACCGATCAATACTGTATTTCCTGAGACATTCGCGGGAGAAAAAAGATAAAAAAAAGAAAGAACGGGGCTTTTGTAACACGAATCCCGACAACCACGGCTTAGTGGAAGTACAAGAACTTCTAGCTGAAAGTGCAAAATAATCCTCCTTAATCCCCGTCTACAGCGCTTTAATTAATCCAAAATTCCTGCTCTTACCGAGGAGGGTGAGCTGTTTGGATAGCTTTGGCACGATATCAATGCCGTTCTTCAGCCAGGTGATTCGGGGGTTTGGGATGCCTTCGGCGTGACACCTGAGGCTGGCGGACACCCCAGGCTCCTGCGCCTGCGTCTCGGGGTAGACGCGGATCACCGGCGGCACTGTGGGAAACAAGGAATCGGCAACTTGAAACTCTAGGACTTTAAACTTTAGGAGGAAGTTTTTCACGGAAAGGGTCATCAGGCATTGGAACAGGCTGAACAGGGAGGTGGTTGATTCGCCTTCCCTGGAGGGGTTTATGGCACAAGTAGACGAGGTGCTGAGGGACATGGGTTAGTGCTTGATAGGAATGGTTGGACTCAGTGATCCGGTGGGTCTCTTCCAACCTGGTGATTCTATGATTCTATAATTCTATGATTCACCCATCGGGTACCACCCGTCGTCGGTGGCTTGCGAGCTGCTCCCTCCACACAGCAGGAGTGGGGCTGAGCTGAAATCTGGGGATTATAATTGATGTCCTGGCTCTCCGCGCAAGCCACAGGAATGATTTCCCTACAGCTCAGCTTCGGAGGCAGAAAACAGAAAACACTAATAGAAAAGAGTAAACTAATAAAGCAAGACCACAAAGCAGCCTCAATATCTGATTTTTTTCTTGCTTGTTCTTCCTTTCTTTCATTAAGCGACTCATTAAAGGGACTCCCTTTCATTAAAGGGACGTTCAAGGTGGTTACTCAGCTACTGAAACCCCAACATTCTGCATGAAAGCCTCCACTGGACCTAGTAAGGAAGAAATTGGAGTTCTTGCCTATTAGAAACAGCATATTATTCAAAATTTTAATTAAATACGCATCAGGAAATAGCCTGCGCATCCACTGCCTGTTATGCTGAACAAATTAAGGGTTTATAAATTACTTCTCTTTCTTTCTGAGACCCTTTCAAAACGTGACTTACTGTTTTTTTTCAGGAAGGCCCCCTCTGAACTATTTAATATCCTCAATTGGCGGAACTACTAATTACGTTACAATTTCAGACAAGTTCAATGATTTTCAATCACGTCGCCTTCATCGCTCAAACCAACAAGGCCTAATATCATCTATTAACTATTTCTTAACAATTTACTCACGTCGTTTAAAGAGCATTTACATTATTGGTGGAAAAAAAAAATCAGAGTTGAACGTGGATGTGGTATTTGGGGGCTCAATTTCTTCTTAGAATCATAGAATCACCAGGTTGGAAGAGACCCACCGGATCATCGAGTCCAACCATTCCTATCAAACACTAAATGATGGAAGGTTTTCTTTGAGGAAAACGAGTCCCCTCAGTGCAGGGCTGAGAAAAATTTGTGGGGTTTTTAGAAACTCCCACTGGAAATCGGTGCCTGAAGGAACTTAACCCACTTCTGTGGGTTTATATCATCATTAGGTTCCGAGACCGGCAAAATTAAATGAGTTGCTTCAGAATAAAATGAAATCTGGGTCTGCACTTTGCACCCATATGGGGACAGTTGAAATAATTACAGGCACTAGCATATACTTCCCATCTTTCTAGTTCTGTTTCTTCACAGGCCCTTCCCGGAGAGAGATGTATTTCACGTCTGTCTCACCTACCAGCTGCCAAGTATTAACCAGAGCTGAGTCATCAGCTTGGAAGGAAATCGGCCTCGACAGAAAGCCCTCAAGTCTACTTGTTTTTTATAGCTTTAAAAGCCAGAGATTGTTCGAGTGTAATCCGAGAGGAGATGCCCAGGGGCAACCGGAGAGACAGAATAGCAGGGACTTCTAGCAAAGGGGAAAAGCTTCAGATTCCACTGCTGCGCTTCCTCGACTTCTATTTCCTTTACTTGAGAAGAAACAGGGCTGCAAAACACAGGACAGTGAGTAAAATACCATGCAGGAGCTTTTTAATCAGAGACAAGGTTTGTTTTATCGAATGGAGTTTGTAAATTCAAACTAAAAGCATCTACAAGTGTTTTATCTTCTCTTCCTCCCACCACTGTCAGGGTTAGAGCTCCTCCGGGCTTCAGGAGGTGCCAGATGGAGCAGGAGGAGAAGAAGAGGAGAAGGGATCTGCTCTTGGAAAGGGCTGGTGGCTGCCAGAGCCGTCCCCATGTTTGTTTAAGGGACAGCGTCCATGCGACTCTGGAGAATGAGACTGAGAGTTGGGAGTTTCTGACTGCACCTTCACCTCTGAAAATTATTTTAAACTTCTCCAACTCAGTGCCCTCCAGGCAGTTTTTTTGGTCTCATACCACGTGCACGTGAGTCATACACATATTTCACCTGTCTAACTGAAAACACAATGGGTTATATCGCAAAAAAAGTAGCTCAGGAGTTCTGCATGAAAATTAACGAGAAATTATAGCAAGGTCTCTTTTCAAGAGCGATTNTTTTTGTCTCATACCACGTGCACGTGAGTCATACACATATTTCACCAGTATAACTGAAACCACAATAGGTCATATAGCAAAAAAAAGTAGCTCAGGAGTTCTGCATGGAAAGTAGCTTAACGAGAATTATAGCAAGGTCTCTTTTCAAGAGCGATTAATGAGAAATTGCTTGTTTTCACCTTCAAATATATGAGTTGCACTTCCACTCCTGTTCCCTTAAAATTTCCCTGCTCCTTCCGCGTTTAAACTTTTTATTTCCTCTCCCTTGTCTTACGCAATTCATTGCGCGGGTAAATTATCGCACGCAGCTTGCGAGAAGAGCAAACCGAAGAAGGCGTTTTTATTGCCCTCGCTACAAAATTAATAAATTCCGAGTAAGCACATTCTGCTTTCAGCTTGCGAGCGTTTCGGCTCCAGACTTTGGAAAAATATGGATTATCCTTCGCTGTTTCCCCTGGCGAATGTAGGTATATCACTGCTAACTGTGTCTGCAGGCAAAGGCAAGATAGAATCATAGAATCACCAGGTTGGAAGAGACCCACCGGATCATCGAGTCCAACCATTCCCATCAAACACTAACCCATGTCCCTCAGCACCTTGTCCACCTGTCCCTTAAACCCCTCCAGGGAAGGTGACTCAACCCCCTCCCTGTTCAGCCTGTTCCAATGCCCAAGGACCCTTTCTGTGAAAAACTTCCTCCTAATCTCTAGCCTAAATCTCCCCTGGTGGAGCTTGAGGCCATTCCCTCTCGTCCTGTCCCCTGTCCTTTGGTTAAAACACCTCCCCGACAGTGGAGAATTTGTCCTGTTGGGCCCTTATAATAGGGCTGGGGATGGAACGGCTGCTTAAAACGGTTTTCAAGGAACACGATATTCTGATTTACGCTGATGTTTTCCTGAGCGTAAGGCCCAAGGAAAACGATGCCCTGCACTCAGCAGTCTTCTGACTTGCAAACTTATCAATTTTCATAGTTGATGACGATTTTATGAGATTCTTTCTCCTCAGCCGCTCTTTTTCCTCTTGAAAGTGATAAATTGCTTCTCCTCCCTACGACGTGTGTGTACGCTGCGCACATTTCCCATGCAATATCCATACAGAGGAGAGAACATCATTTTCCTACTGTTCCTGCCTTCTCCTTATCAAAGATATTAGCACGCAAGGTGAATTTTTCCGTTTTTGCACTGCCTTCCAGCACGTTCTCTTCTTCCAAACACCTTAAGGGCCTTGGTGTACGAATACACCGACTTAGATTTTATCACTGCTGCAAACTGGAAGATTGATAAGCTCAAACCAAAGCTGCCACATCAAATGCCGCGTGGAGGCTGCGCTGCACGTCTGCTTTAAGCTACTTGACTAAAGTTGTTTGGTTCTGGAGGTCTGAGCGCAGGAAGGACACGGATCTCATAGAGCGAGTCCAGAGGGGGCCGTGAAGATGATCTGAAGGTTAGAGCACCTATACTCTTTCCCATAGAGAAACTTGAGGGTTTTCTCTAGCAAAAAGAAAAAAAAACCCCAACATTCTGTTTGTTTTCATAGAAAAAAACCATGTGATTTGATGTTAAAAGTGTATGAGTCCCTCCCTGGAGGAGACAGGCGAGCAGATACACCCGAGTTCTGGCTGGCTTGGTTCTGTCACATTCTCTTAGAGTTTTTGTCCAGCAGAGAAAAGCAACAAAACCCCTTCTGTGCAGAAGATGGAGTTTTCAGTTTGATACAGCCTGACAGAGACAATCCCCAGCGCTGCGCAAAGCCCATCAACTACACTTAGATTCTCAGCGTCCTCGCTCGATTCAGCTTGGCTCAGCTTCTCCCCTCTCCTCCCGTCACGAGAAATTCCTCCATTTGTCCTTTAACTGACTCAAAACCGAGGAGGATTTCCCTGAGCAGGAGGGCTCTGCCTTGGGATCCCGACCCAGCATCCGAAGGGCAGCGATGCTGTCCTGTCATCGGAGCTGTTGTCCCAACAGCGGTTGCTGGAGGCAGCCACGACACAGGCAGAAAAAGAGGGAATGCAGCAAAATCCCAGCTTTGCACAGCCGAATGGCTCAGGTGGGAATATCAGAAGATGCAAGATAAAGATTTCTAGACCCTGCAGTGTTTTCTAGCAAGCCTGGGTTGATACAAGAGCACGTGGCATTTTTTTTCAGTACTTAGTGACTATACAGCAACATGAAAAAGCCAACACGGATAATAGGGTCTTTTGTATAGCTGTGTTCTTGCATTCATAAGAAAAACCACACAGAGCTGTAGTGGGAAACTTCCATTTAAAAAGGAAAACATGATCTCTCAACAAGTTAAATCTACGTGGCAGGCATGAGTATGAAACGGATCAAGCCGTCCCCACGCTCCATCTAGCTTTCCTCTCATTCCGGTTTGAGTCTCAAAGCCTTTGGGCCTCGTATTCTCCGTGATGATAAAGTCTCCATTGTTGTCTGCCGCCGACTAAACTCCGCTCAGCCCTCATCATACATCACATAATATACACAGGATTAAGCTGTTAGCTCGCTCTTCTTTCTGCCGCCATTCATCAAACAAATGGCACTTGGAGGAAGGGAACCTATTTTCCCCGTCGCGGCGCGCGCAATCGAGTTATCCACGTTGCCGAGACTTTACACTTTACTATCTCAGAAGATGACAAATCATTATGCAGAGACATTAAGTCAGTTCTCATTCAAATCAACCGGATGCTTTGCGCTCCCCTCCAGGTACCCGCGGTGGGTGGGGAGCACTTCCACGCGTCCCGAAGATCTGAGCTGCAGTCAAAAACTAAACCCCAGATCCACCGTGGTGCTTGGCGAAGCGCATAAATATCCCTTTTTACTGTTTCTCTTCGTGTCAGCCCCTCTCTGTTAACCTGCGAGTAGCTACCTGCTCTTCCAGCTGGCAGCTCTCATCTCTAGAGGCCTGCACACATCTAGAGAAAGAACTAAATATTCATTTTCCTTGTAATATATCACCTGTAATAAAGATACTGGATTTTCCAGTAAAGCTAAATACTTTATACCAGAGCACGTAAAAATCGGCCCATAGCGATCAACGAACTACTCTGCATCCTGTTCTGGAGATCCTGATGGTCACATCAGCACACAGAGAGATGGTTTTAAAGCCTTAACAATTTTGCTGCTGGGGAGGTGGCTACTCCACGGGCTGGCCCCTCGCTGAAACGCTGGTTCAAAAGACTGAATTTTGAAACTAGATCCACCTGACTGAGTTGGAGGTCAGAAGAAAGAGAGCAAACACCCGAATGTAAGTTCCACCAGGCGCAAAAGCGGCCCAGGGGACAGAGGCGAACGAGCCTGCTGGGACGCAGCCCCCGGGATTCTCTCACCTGTAAAAGGCTTTGCCCTCATTTTACAACCCAGCGGGCCAGATCTTCAGCTGGTGTAAACACTCCTCAGTGAACCAAGCTGGCTACAAGCAGGTAATAATCTGATACAGAGCTGCGAGCTAGATAGCCGGTCTGGGAAACGCTGCGGGATTCATTTAAATACCCTGGGCTGTTTCACGCACCAGGAGCGATTTGCTGGAAGGAGAAATTATCGAGGCAACCCTTCTGTTGACAGAAGTAGCCATTAGGCTGAGCCGTGCTCCGAAACGCCGCTCTTAACTCCACCGAAAGGTTAATGACAGGTTGTTTTACAGCTAGGAGACCTGCCGAAGCCCAGATAATTATACGCGTCCCCCCACCCCGTACCCTTCTTTTTGATCGCCTGTGCGATAGGACGAGGGAGCAAACCGCGAGCTGCGTTCGCTCTCCTACAAAGACAATTTGGTGCGTGGGGCTTTTTTTTTTTTGCACCTCTGTGGGAACGAGACGAGCAGGTAAGTTTGCTTACAGGAATCGCTTTCATGGATTGTCATACATGCCATTTACTAACCATTCACCTGAAGGACGTGGGTCTGATACAGCTCTTCGTAGCCGTAGGCATGGCAGGTGTAATTGCCCATGTGAATCGTCGTTACCTTGGTGATGTAGAGGGAATCGTCTTCTCCAAAATCCTGCACGTAACAAAAAGACAAGGGAAGGCGCCTTATTATTTAGCGAAAAAAAAAAAAATATTTTAAACCCCGCGTGAAGAGAGACGACCCGTGCGGTGGTTTCGATAGTGTCGCAGCTCGGGAACGCGGCTCGAATTTTGAACAGCGAGTTTTTCAAAGTTCATAAATCAACACGCCGGGAGAAAACGAGCAGCAATTTAAGAGCGAGGCGAAACAACTCATCTGAGAACGTGAACTTTTGTGCTGGTTGCTAACAAGGTGCTCTTTTGCACATAAAAAAAAAAAGACGGCAATCTCCAGCTGTTTAATTTATGGGGGGTTTTAACATCTACTCGTTAACCTCAGACGCATGAAACGCTAACTTCTGGGTGGGTGAAGGTTTCCTTTATCTATGTCGGCTCTTAGAAAATGCACCGTGACCTTGAGACTTGATAAGAAAGGAGCGAAACAGTTTGTCACTTATCTCAGACAATATCCCAGGCAGGAGGCGAGGAGGAAGACAAAAAGCATTTGGGCAAAAGAAACTCATTTTGATCTCTAACTGCTCGACAATTATCTTTTCTTTATCCCCTTCATCTTTTTAGATCTGTTCTAGCTTTAATACAATTTTTGATTATAGATGGGGAGAATGTGACTTACCAGGGAGGTTTGGGCGTTTGAATATGTTGTACAAGCGCCCTGCTTAGGAATCTATTTCAAATTAGAGTTAACAGAACCACAGCATGGATGTGTATACGAAGCAGCTTCATTAATTACTCCATTAACATTTGGACTTCTGCAGAGCCAGAGGAGAGTGAATTTGCTCTGCTGGCGGGGAGTCAAGAACTTGGCTCCCAGGTTCTTTGTGACGGAGAAAGGGAATCGGTGCGGTGGTGCTGAGGAGCGGCTGAGAGAGCTGGGGGGGTTTATCCTGGAGAAGAGGAGGCTGAGGGGAGACCTCATTGCTCTCTGCAACTGCCTGAGAGGAGGTTGTGGAGAGGAGGGAGCTGGGCTCTTCTCCCAAGGGACAGGGGANCCTGCTCCCTGCTGTGCCCGTGGCAGGCCCGGTGCTACAAGGAACCATCCTCATCCGTGCTGTTACTGCTAAATACCTGCCAGGTGCTAAAAAACCTTGAGCAAGAGCTCTTTGATCACCGGGTGTGCTGCTTCCTAAACCAAAACCACTTGAGGCTCCTTGTATATCACATTTTCTCCCTCTCTGGGGTGCATCTGCCTCACAGTTTGAAACTTTCTTTTCCACCCATGATGCAGGGAACATTTTTTTCAAAGGAAACTGCAAGCCCGACGCGGTCCTGCAATGCCACTTGGCATCCTTAAAGAAAAGTACAAAGTATTCCCCATCTTGCATGATGGGATTGATCTGGAGCCGCTTCTGTTGGCTCTTGAAACTTGTGCAGTAGCAGAAATAACCGCCCTGGTTCTGCTGGCTGCAGCCTTAAGGCACGTGCTGCCCCAAGGTCCAAATTTATAGAATCATAGAGTTATGAGGTTGGAAGAGACCCACCGGATCATCGAGTCCAACCATTCCCATCAATCACTAACCCATGTCCCTCAGCACCTCATCCACCCGCACCTTAAACCCCTCCAGGGAAGGTGAATCAACCACCTCCCTGTTCAGCCTGTTCCAGTGCCCAATGACCATTTCTGTGAAGAATTATAAACAATTATAACAATTATATTCAATTATCATGAACAATTATAAATGATAAAAGAGTAAATCCAAAGATGTTTATGAAATTCATCACCTAGTATCAAAAGCATCTCAAATATTACAGCCACCTTGGGTCTCAGGCATCTTCAGCATCTAGACTCTGGGATAAGCCGGTTAAGATACCCAATATGTTATTACAAACAGCTACTCAAAAATCCCCATTTCAAGCACCTGCCTGTTTTCTCTTCCGCTAGATCTTTCCTGCTGGAAAGCAAAGCCGCAAACAGAAAAGACACCAACCCCGTCCAAAGGATATTTGCGCGAGATAAGAGGAAACGCTTGCAGTGGAAAGGACTTAATAACCGTTTTTAAAGTTAATCCCAAAGCAACTCAAACAGAGTTCGGATCAATAAAAGCAGGACGGCTACTTTTACGGAAGGATTTATAAAGAGCTGTGGAAAAACAGGACAATAAAATTTTTCTCTGGTTTTAAGTACGTTGCTTCCTTTGAGATATCTCAGGAAAATATTAGGGCTGCTTGGTTTGTGCTCTGTAATTGTCTTTTTATGGACGATCCATTTTTTTTTTGATGCATACAAACGCATTAATATAAGTAAAGACCCTCGCAAAACCAAACTGATGCAGCATTATGGCATTATTCTCCTCCTCTTCTAATGCATTTTTCTTGTACAGAGAAGCTTAGATTGGTAAAAGCACGGTTTACGACTTCTAAAAACTATTTTTCTAACGTCAAGCACTTCAAAGCAGGTTATCGCAGCTAATTTAGGTGAACAGCGTATCGTTTGTGTCAGGCACCGAAGGAAATTATCTGCCCTCTACTAGAACTTGCACACGCAGCGTAAACGCACCTAATAGCGCAACGTTCCTACGTATGATCAGTATTAGGGGTGGGAAGGAAAAAGTGATTACGAAGTTTATAGAATCATAGAATCACCAGGTTGGAAGAGACCCACCGGATCACTGAGTCCAACCATTCCCATCAATCACTAACCCATGTCCCTCAGCACCTCATCCACCCGTCCCTTAAGCCCCTCCAGGGAAGGTGAATCAACCCCCTCCCCGGGCAGCCTCTGCCAGTGTCCAATCACCCTTTCAGTGAAGAATTTTTTCCTTATGTTGAGCCTGAACCTCCCCTGGTGGAGCTTGAGGCCATTCCCTCTCGTCCTGTCCCCTGTCCCTTGGCAGAAGAGCCCAGCTCCCTCCTCTCCACAACCTCCTCTCAGGTAGTTGCAGAGAGCAATGAGGTCTCCCCTCAGCCTCCTCTTCTCCAGGATAAACACCCCCAGCTCTCTCAGCTGTTCCTCTTC
>WAAB01022395.1:37685-53101 GCA_013389865.1 Piaya cayana
CCTCCCTGGCCCTGCTGGTCACACCATTTCTGATCCAAGCCAAGATGCCACTGGCCTTCTTGGCCACCTGGGCACACTGCTGGCTCATATTCATGTTCAATGAATTTAGGTTCCATGCCCAGCCTTTTGTTGCTACAAGAAAAAAAACCCCAAACTAAATCCTGTTACAAATTAATGACTCTCTCCCTGTGTTTATTTATTGCAGCTGAAGGTTCCTCCTTACGTTTCCCTGTGGATTTAATTAGCACATTAGGATTTCACAGTTACATTTTATATGTGTGCACGCATGTTTATGCACAAGCACTTTCTTGTATTTTATATAGGTATTTCCTGTATTTTATACAGGTATATTTGGAAATACCGTAAAAATCCAAGCTCTAGAGCATTAGGTAACGAGTTGTCTTCGATTCCTTAACACCCCCTAACTCTACAACTTGCACTCAGCCCATTTTCTTGTCGAGGTTTGAAAGTCACCGTGAACCTGAGACCAAAGGGAACCGCAAACATCTATAAAAATGATGCAACTTAATTCTTCTCTCCCTCAAACTATCCCATCGTTAAAGCCGAGCATCTCAGGGCGGTCCAGGAGCTGCGTCAAGTGCTGAAATCCCTGCGAGCCGGGACTGCCTGACTCCCACCCCCAGCAACACCCAACGGTGAATGGAAAAGTCATTCGGATGCCTCAACCCATGAGAAAGGAAAGACAAATAGAAGAAAGGCAAAAAAAGTAACTCGCAAGACGTGGTTTTCCTCCTTTAATGCTGAAGGTGAACGTCCTCGCGAAGAGGAAGAAAAAGAAGCGATGAAAATACACGAACAAAAGGCAAGAACCATTCCAACCCCACAAGCAGCGAACCTTTCCATCAAAGCGGTCAGATAAGGATAAGGCGTTCATCACCTCTGCGTTAGGAATTTCATTATAAAATCGTGTTACAAGTCCCGGTTCAAAAAAAAAATCAAAAAAAAAATCAGCAAGCTCTTCTTATAATCTCTCATAATTGATAAGGTCGGGCAGTGGCAGATGATAAATTGACTCCTCCGGCAGTTTGTCTTCTGTTTTCTCTCCCCTTTTTTGGAATAAAAAGTCCTCTGCCCTTCACGAGCTTCTTTCATGTCTTGCAGTTACCCTTCAAATAAAGTCACTGATTAGGTGACTTCGGAATATGTTTTAACTTCGTGAGATTAAAAAAAAAAAACCACGCACCACCTTGCATTTTAAATTGATAAGAACTCAGTAATCTAAAAAAAAGAATATAAAAAGTTGCTGCCGCACACAGTCAATTTAAAAAAAAAACAAAGCAGACCCCCGAAAATGGATATATGAGGGTTTTTTTCATATTGTATTTCCTTTCCATCACTACTGATTACCCAAGGCATCGGTCTCTCCAAACAGAAGGTTTTTCATATTTATTTATCCCATTCCTCCCCTCTAATGCCTTCCCCGCTCTCGCAATCTGCCGCGGCTCAGAGACACGGCGCTTAGAAATGTGTAAAACATTGCATATTGCTTGTAAATCTTATTCGCATGCTGTCTCGAGCGAAATCCAATATGCGATCGTAACGCCACAAATCTCCTGCTGTGACACCCGGGGACGCAGTCGGAGAGGGGGAGCCCACCTTAACCTGGGGCCGCCAGCCTGGCTTTGCCCTTTCAGATGCTTTTTTATTAACCTTTCTAGAGCATCTTGTGGGCGGCTCCAACCCCGAATGGAACCATATGTAAAAAACTTTATTTTTGGCAAATTATCTTGTTTGCCAGGAAGTTTGAAGAGATATTAGCACAGAACAGAAGGAGTGAATCAGAGAAGAGTTTGGGTTGGAAGGGACCTCAAAGTCACCAGGCTGATTTAGATCATAGAATCACAGAATCACCAGGCTGGAAGAGACCCACCGGATCATTGAGTCCAACCATTCCTATCAAACACTAACCCATCTCCCTCAGCACCTCGTCCACCTGCACCTTAAACCCCTCCAGGGAAGGTGACTCAACCCCCTCCCTGTTCAGCCTGTTCCAGTGCCCAGTGACCCTTTCTGTGAAGAATNGAGGGGAGATTTGAATGAAATCTTAGGCAAAAATGTTTTCCTGTGAGGGTGGGGAGGTCTTGCCCAGGTTGCCCAGAGAAGTCAAGGTTGCCCCATCCCTGGAGGGGTTCAAGGTCAGGTTGGATGGGGCTTGGAGCCCCTGATCCAGTGGGAGGTCTCCCTGCCCATGCCAAGAGGTAGAACTGGATGGGCTTTGAGGTCCTTCCAACCCAAACCATTCCATGATTCTATGAACGGAGCTCCCCGAGTGGTTTCTTCTCTTTGGAGAATCCCACCACTTCACTTTTAAACACTTTCCCTTCTTTCTGCCAAGTGCAGGGAAGCCTGGAGCCTTCCTCATGTCCTTCCATAGAATCACCAGGTTGGAAGAGACTCACCGGATCATCGAGTCCAACCATTCCCACCAATCTCTAACCCATGTCCCTCAGCACCTCATCCACCTGCACCTTAAACCCCTCCAGAGATGACTCAACCCCCTCCCTGTTCAGCCCGTTCCAGTGCCTAACGACCCTTTCAGTGAAGAATTTTTTTCAGTGCCTACCGACAAACCCACTCCTGACACTGGTGTGAACTGGTGTCACTGGTTTTCCACCGGACGAGGAGAACTCCAGTGCTATTGCACAGTAACCACCACAGCACCACAAACACATTAACTAGGTCACATTAAAAAAAAACCTCGCCTGATCATCAGAGTCCTAGAAACCTCTCTCTGACGATGTTTACAGGATTTTAAAACAAAATGTACCCAAGCGCTTAATGAGATTATTATTATGCAAAATCTACGACAATGGCTATCGCGTTGGAAATGATTTCTCCTCGCTAATCAAACGTCTCTGATCTTTTTTTTTTTTTTTTTTTACAATAGATTCACGAGTGATTCATATAAAAATAATAAAAACTAAATTAGTCATGGGCTCTTAAATCACTTTCTTCGGCGCTTTTAATAATTCATTTCCCAGAGACAAGCCGAGAACTTATGCTTCATTAATATTATTTGTTCTTGGGTTTACACATGCTATCACTTCAGTAATTTACAAGGAGAAAAAAATCAGCCTTAAGCAAACGCCAGAAAAACTATCGCAAACACGGCCTGATGGGGCATTAATTTATCTTTTCTTGTTTTTCTGCTCAAAGAATTTAGCGCAACGTGAGCCTTTGCTGGTGAGCTAAAAAAAAAGTTTTTGGCTTGAACATATGTAAATGAACTCTTAGATAGTTGTGCAGTTATAATATAGAGAAAAATTGATGAGTTTTATATCCTGAAAAACTCACAGAGACAACGGCACAGGGAAAATCAATGGTGGGTTGTCCTGCTGGAAGGAAGGAATTAACACACCGGGGATTTAGGGAAATGTTTCTATTAATTGGATCTACAAGACATTTCAGAAAAATGCAACAAGCATGACTGAACAGGTAAGCACCGATTCTGGGAGGAAATCATATTCATAAACTCCAGGACAGAGGGAGAGAACTGGGATTCATGGATTTTGCCCTGTAATTCGATTATCAGTCCCAACAGAGCCGGTATGGGAGAGCGCAAATGATTGCAGAAAGGTCTCATTCATCTCATTTTCAATTTTTTTTCCCTAATGCATTTCTTCGAGCACACCTGCCTAGTTACCTTAATACTTCACAGCAGATGGGCTCGCTCCTTTCTTCCTTCTCATTTTTAGGAGGCTCCTGATGTATTTGTCGTTCTGCTTTTCTGTTCTAACACCCAGACCGAGCACATGCAATTCACAGAATCATAGAATCACCAGGTTGGAAGAGACCCACCAGATCATCGAGTCCAACCATTCCCACCAATCTCTAAAAGTTCATCTACAGGATTGTTGAATGTAACATCTTGGGTTTCTCAAGCATTGCACAAGGTATGTGCCCTATAGGCAAGGGAAAAATGCCTTGGAAAAACATCTTCCTCCACAAAAACGGGATGTTTGGAAAAGCGAAGCTGTATATTCCGCTGGTTATGTAGAACCCAGTGAACAGCTGGATTGTTTCCATCAAAGTATTTCTGCATCTGCAATTATCAGCTCCAAACTTTGGTCTGCGATCCAAAACCCGAGCGATTCCACTAAAAGCACAAGTGGATGTAAGTTCTGTGATCTCCATTAAGGCAAAGTGGGAGATTACATCCATATATATTCTGAAAATGCTCTAAGTATTAATTTTCCACTTAACCTCTTTTTTTTCTTAAAGCCTGCAAAGACTGAAGATACCATAAGCGCTGTGCAATTGCTTCAACTTTGATTTGAAAGAGAAAAAAAAGCTTTAAATATGCAACTTCCTGTAATTTACTCCCATCGGCGCATTCCGGTGGCACCGAGGCTGACACCGGGCTTGATCATTTTAACGGCCCAATTTCTATTAGCGGGGTATTAAGTGGGGTTATTCACACATGATCTTTTTTATTATTCGACAGTGAAACTACATTAAAAACATCAACAGGGATATATCGCCTTCACGCAGCCCGTTCTAATGAGAAATCTAACCCAAGCGACTCGCGCTTTGAAGGTCGGTCAGTTGCTTCGGGTTTCAGATATTGCGTGAAGAGGCTGGGAGTTCTGGAAGTTCAGTTCTACATATCTTTCACCTTCCCTGAAGGGGTTTAAGGGACGGGTGGACGAGGTGCTGAGGGACATGGGTTAGAGACTGGTGGGAATGGTTGGACTCGATGATCTGGTGCGTCTCTTCCAACCTGGTTGTTCTATGATTCTATGATTCTATCTCAGTGGCTTCTAGGGTCCTGGGTGATGACAAGAACTCCAGCAGCAAACCCCAGACTTAGTTCCCATGGCCATTAACAAAGGTGAGAAGGGACGAAGGTGAGAGCAGAGGTCTCTCCAAACGAGTTTCCTTCCCCTGATACGAGTTAAAGGCAGAAGAGAGGCATGGGAACCACGTCGTGCTCCATCACCTGCTGCTAAACCATCTCCCAAACTGGGGACTTGGTGCTTGTGATGAACAACTTCTCCCCCCAGCCCTGGACTTGTCTCATCACAGCTTCACCTTCCCTGGAGGGGTTTAAGGTGCAGGTGGACGAGGTGCTGAGGGACATGGGTTAGTGATTGATGGGAATGGTTGGACTCCATGATCTGGTGGGTCTCTTCCAACCTGGTTGTTCTATGATTCTATGATTCTAACTCCTGGTCTCAGCGTAAAGGTTTCAACAACTAATAGACAGTCCAACTCATTCCTTCGGCTCATAAATCCAGTCTTTTTTTATTTACGTTAATCACAAGTGTAAGATATTCCTCACTCGTGGTTCCTGAGCTGCTTTCACCTACACCAGACTTGCGTTTGGGGTTGATACTCGTGTGCAGCATCAACGTTCACCATGAGGTTTGCGATGCGAAAACAGGTGCAACCGTGCAAGCTCAAGAGCACAGACAGAAATTCGCATTAAACAATAATCTATTTAAAGGCATTGACAACAGGGAAGTAAAGGCAGTGCGCTTCTTCGTATACTTGCAGTCAGTTAATTAAATTAGTTGGGTTTTCTTTTTGGTGTGCCTCGAGCAGCAACTCGATTGCATTTCTGCTTTTCACAATAAGGTTAGCGATTTGGCTAATTGAAAGTGCAACAGGAGATTAATTGTACCTTTTTAACTTCAAGGAAATCATCCCTGCCCCTGGCGCAGTGGTAATCACATACAAACCCACAGGATATTCGCGTGCTCGGAAAAAAAAATCCTCCTATTATATTTCAATTACACTCTTCCCTTTCTAAATGCTAATTCAAGAAATCAGATGAAAAATAGAAGCCCAGCTCGAGAGAAAACAGAATCCTTCCAGCGAGGCGCGAGAGGGGAGGCACCGCTGGAAAGTCCTTCGTGGCTTTATCCTCTCCTGACAAATGTGATATGAGAAGTTTGACTGTGCTCCAGATTAATGCTCGGAATGAGAAAGATGGTCAACAAAAACCTCGGTAATCCGGAATCTACGCAGAACCGAAAGGTTGAAGATTACTCTAAAGCCCCGGTTATTTAAGTGCGTGACTTAAATCATTTTAATGCGATGTCTTGATTGGCAAGAAAATATTAATAATTTTTCATTGCTCTCTTAATCAGAAGCTTCCACAAGCCACATAGTCATAATTTGTCTTGTCCTGTCTGTGAAGAGCTTTGTTAATGAGTTGCCACATACCTATTGCGAAAGAGACATCTTAATGGTACGTGTAATTAAATGATTTTTCTTGCAAATATTTAAGATTGCTTTTAGCATAAAAAATATTATTTATCCATAAAGTACCCGTCCGTATTATTTATCCATTAGCGGTCCCGCTGCAGCTGCGCTTTCAAAGAAGTCACAGTGACTCTTCTCATGCAGAAAATTACTATAATGTAGCTAAAACTGATAAGATTGCGATAGCTGCGAATTGATCTACGGCTCCAAACAGCGAAGTGGTTAAAATATATCATCTCTGCAAATAATAGACTTTTGTCCCCTAGGAGCAAGCGATGCGTTTTCCCAAACATGTGATTTTGCAAGCCTTCCTCAATTTGAAAATACAGTCGACTCCTCATGGAGCCCAATGTAGTTATTGAGTATTTACAGGATATTGTTTCAAGTGATTTGACGTTATCTCCAGGGAAACGTAGAATCACAGAATCACCAGGTTGGAAGAGACCCACCGGATCATCGAGTCCAACCATGACATTTATAAACAAAAATTTATTCTGTGGAAGCACGAAGGCATAAGCACACAGAGAGGAGAACATAACCATAAGGAAACAAGTGTCATGGAATCGGGTCGGTAAGAATTTGGTGAATTACAGAGTGTAACACAGGTAGTTAGGACATAAATTTATAAGTAGCTTTCGTGATTCATTTCATATTAATCCACACACTTCAGCTCAAATCTCCATTAGATCGTTAGTTGGAAAATAAGCTTTTCATTACCGATCACTGAAATACGGGTTTCTTTTCTGCTGATGCAGGAGGGGATTAAAGGCAGGGGAGAGCGAGGGCTCTGCAGCTATTTTACGACTTGTCTTTCTGCTTATTTGAGGGAAAATCAATAATTGCTCCTGGGAGTTACCAAAATGCAGCAAATCATTTGTCTACTCTTGGGGCTTGTGTGTATCCATCAGCTCACCTCGCACAAGGCAGGCAGAGAAATAGCCAGGAAGAAGTGCAGGTGCCAAATTCTCAAAGAAGTCTTGACTATTCCTGTCCAAAAGAGCCCCTGAACCAACTTCATGCAGGTTTGGTCTTGTCTCAGCAGGTCAGGGTGTCACACAGGTTGAATCACAGAATCACCAGGTTGGAAGAGACCCACCGGATCATCGAGTCCAACCATTCCTATCAAACACTAACCCATGTCCCTCAGTGCCTCGTCCACCCATCAATGAGCTCCCATCACCAAATAAGGATGAAGGCAGCGGATGGGACAGGAATTGAAAGCAGGACATCCTGAATCATCCAGTCACTGCTTCTTTCATTTCCTCCCTTTCCCCTTCCTTTCACCAGGAAGCTGAGGTATCACATCCGTACACATTACTCTAAGTACCAAGCTTCAGTATCTTAAAGCTAGCAAGAGATTTCAAGGGTCAAACAAGCAGAATGTTACAGAACCTTCCACTTATAACAGCTAGAGAGCTTCCGAACACCAGTGTACGACTCCTGATGGCCAAACCATATCCTTTAATTTTGTGCCAACCCTGCCTTCGGGCCTAAATAACTTCCTTTCTTCTGGATGCTTAGATCCTTCATGCATTTCTTCATGGTGATTCTATGATTTACAGCCAGCAATCATACCACCTTGCTCTGAATCTTTCTCAAGAGGCTCTCTTCTCTGAAAATCCAAGATTACTTGCACAGTCTGTGTATGGTGGAAACAAATGAGTAACTGGAGACTCACACAGCATGGAATCATAGAACAACCAGGTGGGAAGAGACCCACTGGATCGAGTCCAACCATTCCCATCAAACACTAACCCATGTCCCTCAGCACCTCGTCCACCCGCACCTTAAACCCCTCCAGGGAAGGTGACTCAACCCCCTCCCTGTTCAGCCTGTTCCAGCGCCCAATGAGTTAACACGTTGTTTCTGAATGGAACCCCCAGTTCTATACTAATTTCTATACTAATTTTCCAAGGGCCACATCCTCATCCCTGCTACCGACGAGCGCTTCAGGCATGCAGGGACGCACCTGAGCTCACGCGTTCCGCAGCGTCAACAGCGGAAGAGCAAAAAATAAAAGCCGCTCATCTCCAAACTGTGTCACCCTAAGTAACCGGACCAGAATACAGATGGCAGCGATACGCACAGAACATAAAAAAAAAAAACTTTACAGTTTAATTAAAGCTGAAAAAAGGTGCGGAGGTGTTTATTAGATAAAAAAGGTTGACGCGCGCTAGTAGCAGGTGTTCTATGACAAGGTGATAGAGGTCATAAAGTGACAAGTAAAAGAAGAAAATGAAGGCATAAACTCTCTTTTTTCTCCTGTTAAGAATCTCAGAGTGCTCCTTTGATATAGAACCTCAGTGGTTTACTAGTTTAAACAGATCAAAAAGTGATTATTTTCTTTCTGCTGTATCACACGGGATTGTCCCAGGCAGTGCTGAATCACTCAGGAACCAGCCAGTTTACGTCCAAGGACATAATCTTCCTCTTAACATTTAATAACCAATCAAAAAGAGAATTACTTTTAAGTAAACCAGAAACCCACTTGAGCCAGTGCTAAATGAAGGCATTAAAATTAAAAATTATATTAAATTAAATGACATGAAAATTTACTCCTCAAGATTCTGTTTAAATTAGTTTGAGTTGCAAGTGAAGCCTGAGAGCCACCTGCTCTCTACCCTTCAAGGACCCTTTGTGCTCCAGCTCCTGGGCTGTCACTTTGTGTTCAGTTCACCCAGGAGCTTTGAATCTTTCAAGATTAACATGAACATAAATAGAATTTCATAAAGGTAAGATAAACATCTGGAATTTTCATTTTTGTGGCCAAAACCAACTAAGACTGCTCTTGCGCTTCCAGAATATGTGGAAATAAGTTTTAAGAAAAGCTCAATCGCACTTCTAACCCCGGCTCCATCTTGAAGCCAACAAGGAAACTGAGCCTAAAACCACAACATCTCAGATCTATCGAGTGAATAGGGGCTGGAGAACAGGTCTTATGAGGAACGGTTGAGAGAGCTGGGGGGGTTTATCCTGGAGAAGAGGAGGCTGAGGGGAGACCTCATTGCTCTCTACAACTACCTGAGAGGAGGTTGTGGAGAGGAGGGAGTTGGGCTCTTCTGCCAAGAGACAGGGGACAGGACGAGAGGGAATGGCCTCAAGCTCTGTCAGGGGAGATTTAGGCTAGAGATTAGGAAAAAAATTTTCACGGAAAGGGTCATTGGGCACTGGAACAGGCTGAACAGGGAGGGGGTTGATTCACCTTCCCAGGAAGAGTTTAAGGTGCGGGTGGATGAGGTGCTGAGGGTCATGGGTTAGTGTCTGATAGGAACGGTTGGACTCAATGATCCGGTGGGTCTCTTCCAACCTGGTGATTCTGTGATGATTCTATGAACACAACTGGCAGATTAAAGTGATCAAAGCCGCTGAGTTTGCTCAGGACAGGTTAAACAAAGCCCACTGGCAGCACGTGCAATCTTCAGCAAGCTCCCTCCGTGTCAAGGAACAGACGCGTTCTGAAGAACATTTGCACGTGGCGCTGCAGGCAGTGAAGTTCTCAGGTCGACCACCTGCACAGCTCACCGTGTCCCGCTCCGACCCCAGCAGGGAGCGCCTGACTCTGCGCATCGCAGTTGGCAGGTTTTCCATGTATTTTTAGTGCCAGTGACCCGAAGGTCGTTACTCTAACTCTAGCGCTGATGGATGCCTCTAAAAAATCTGGTCAGGTCCGCTGGCTCGGGGCTGCCTGCGCAGCCCCGTGTGTCCTCACCGCGGTTAGTCCTCGTGCCAAGTCCTGCAGCGGGATGTTTGCTGGTTTTATGCCACATTTCAATGTCACGCTCCAATCGGCGACAAGAAACGCATTTTTAAAGGGGGAAAATATGGTTTGTGAAAAGAAAAGAATGTTTAGATGGTGATAATTACTGAGTTTGTGCACACGGTAATCAGCTATATATAATGCGCACGATTTTCTCTGCTCAGGTAGAGTCAACAAATAATGTTCCGAGTGCCTATTTCTGTCCCGGCTGCTGTAATTCTAACGTATTAACGCAAAAGAGTAAAACAAGGATTTTTCACATTTCAGCAATCCTGGATACACACGCAGCAATTTAGGGAGTCGCAGTATCGACTGTAAGAACTCTGAACCGAGTGCTTATCAAATTAACGGGCGCTGAACGAAAATATAAATCAACTCTCGCTGTAAGTGTAATTAAAATAAAACCTGATTTACTGCGCGTTTTAACGCAAAGAGAAATGAAATCCAGACCGTAGTTTTTGTGCACTGCTTTCCACCCTCTCCGTAATTAAATGTTATTAACTAAATGAGTAAGTTCGTACCATTATTCAGGTGTTTTCTTTACTACACGCATCAGACCTGCACCAAGAATTAAGAGAGATTCATCTTCCTTCCCTGCCCCATAAGCCTGTATTTTATTTTGCTCCTCAGCAACGGTAGCCGGGTAATGAGAGACGAGAATTGGCTGAAAGGCGAATGAAACAGGAGGAACAGAGGAAAAAAACCCATATTATTTGATTTAGATAGAGGAGAGATTTCATTGCCAATCTTAAAAATATTGTTTCATGCTCTTGATGAACCTGTTTCTTTGTACTAGGAAAGAGACCCCTGGAGGGTTCATGGTCTGTAGAGCTACTTTCCCCTGGGGTTCCAGGGCTGCTGTCGCTGGAACGCAGGTTCCACCACGCTGAATGAGCAACAAGGGCTGAGGAACCAGCGTTGTTAAGTGCTGGGTTATTACAGCTCTGCTCTAAACTCACATTCCAAGCGCCCTTGCTCTCAGCTGCATGGCTGCTGTTTCACTTTTATACCCGAGACACATTCACATGAAACCAAAATATCGCGTCAGCTTCCAGTTTTCCATAATAATATCAAAAATAAAACTTGTTTCCTTATCAGCTGTGAAAAGAAGTCGCACTGAACGCCCTAAAAAGAAAACATTGAGAGTAACTCACATTGATATCCTCCAGGTCGAGGAAGTTGAGGACGACGCCGTTGCGCTTCCAGATGATGGGAGGGCGCAACGCCCCGCGGATCCCGCACGTCAGAACGGTGCTCAGGCCGACGGTGATGGTGGTGACGCTGACCTTCTGCTCCTCCGGCAGGCTCAGCCGAACCACCTCTGCAAAGGGCAATACGACAGGGTTAACACCAGCTACCACAGAGGGAAGCTGCTCCCCTTCTCCGCCTTCCTTCTCCCTCATTCCAGGAATAACCCTGAAGGATTCTGGCGAGGAGATGGATTACCTGTGCTGTAAAACACCCTGAACAATAAAGTCAAGTAAGAGACTCAGAAATTGCATCTGTCACAATCAAATTGGCTGCATCATTTTTTTTTCTGAGGCATCTAGCGGTCGTTCTGGGCACTGAGGGCTCCTCCGGCAAACCTGGCTGAAATAGTTAAATCTATGAAGCAGGAGGGCAAGCGAAGGCTCCCCTGTTGAGATCAGCTGGGTTTGTATCTCCAGAGGACTCTTACCAAGGTCCTTCGAAAAGGCACAAGAATGAATCAGGTTCTTTCCTTGAAGAAGCAGAATTAAGGTTAGAACGTGGCACTGAAATATAAATAAACACAGTTTTAAGTTGCCTGAATTATCGAAAGTCACCAAGCACGAAAACTCCTTTATCAAATGCAGCCACACAGCTCGTCTGAGATACAGATGCTCCTGCAGAACCCCAGAACGGTTGGGTTGGAAGGTCATCTAGTCCAACCCCTTTGCAGGAAGCAGGGAGATCTTCACGTAGATCAGATTGTTAACCAAGCAGTCCTTACTCTAAGCGAGAAACTTTCCCATATGCTATCTAAATTAAAAAAAAATAAAATCAGTTAATTTGGCTTATAATACCTCACAAAAGAAACACCGGAGGCAGCAGGACCTTACTGAAAACCACACCAGCATCTCTCTGAAACCACACCAGGTCACGTCATTTCCTTCTGGCCAACACTCGCAAGACTCGTCTGCGTATTTTGCTGTGTGTGGCCACACAGACAGTGAAGACGCCCGATTCCAGAATTACTGCGGGTCCAGGTTGCCATCATGAAGCTTTTCAGCAGCAGCGAGCCAGCTACGCGGCACTCAGGTCACATCACAAAGCTGCTGCCTTTACAGTTTTATCATCCACATTATAGAATCACAGAATAACCAGGTTGGAAGAGACCCACCGGATCATCGAGTCCAACCATTCCCATCAATCTCTAACCCATGTCCCTCAGCACCTTGTCCACCTGCACCTTAAACCCCTCCAGGGAAGTGGACTCAACCTCCTCCCTGGGCAGCCTCTGCCAGTGCCCAGTGACCCTTTCCGTAAAAAATTTTTTTCCTAATGTCCAGCCTAAATCTCCCATAGATTCTGCAATAAGAAAGCCTTGAAACTATAACACTTATAAATGCTGAAAATTGGTCTTTCGAGGTAATGACCCATTAAGACAAACAGAGAACGTTCACATCGCTTTGATGTTCCACCGCTTTGGCCAACTCAGAAACTTGGAGTGGGGAACGAATCTCCCTCTGCGGCCACAAGGCGCCTCCTTCTTCGTGTCCAAAGTCATTAATCACAGTAAAACAGGAATCAGAGACTGATGCTGCCTCACCCAAGGCCGTGCGGCTTGGGGAAACCACTTCAAGTGAAGTGTTGACACTCTAAAATGACATATGGGGGTCAGGTTACTCCTTCCCATCAGTCAGAAAATTCCATCCTGCCTGCCTGCTTCTCGTCTCTGTCACTATGACCCGCGCGGGATCTGCGTATCACCTACGGCGTATCTGCATCGGGAAGACCTAAACGCTCCACGCGCATTCTCCGAGCCCTCTGAAGAAGCGCTGACTTTCACTGAATCCAAACACTCATTTTTTACCACGTCAGTTCACAGCTTCAGATGTGATTTTTTTTTTTTGCCTTAAAAGTTAACAGCTTTAGTGGGAAAAATCTTGCGCTCATTTATGGGGCTGACGCTGTGGAAAAACATGGAATAAAAAAAACCAAAAAACCCAGTATTGACTTTTGCGAGCATCGCCTTCCATCTCTTCGCATACTCTCTAATTGAAAAATGGCTTTAACATCTTTTGAGTAGTAAATCTGTTAAATCTGCTCGCTAAAATATTCCGTCTACTTCAGCCGCCTCGGGAAGCCTGGAAGGACTCACTTCAACGCGCTGGCTGAGCAACTCATTGTGAACGCTTACTGCAAAACTCGCTTGGGCAGCAGTACCCAGAGTGCTCTGCGTCCTCCCTCCTCCTGCTTCTTCCACCCAAACAAGAAGTTAATTGAACGTGCCACAAATTGCATTCACCGCCGGAGACCTGAGGGTGACTTGGGGCTGCGACGATCGATACGGCATCGCATGTCGTGCCTGCTGGGTGATTTGCCCTTCTCCCACTTAATATTCCTGGTGCTGCGTTAGAGTGCAAGTTGGTTTAAAGAAATGGTAGCTGGAGTTCTAATAGATGGTTGATCAAAAATAGGAATGTTTACTAGCTTACTGCTGTTATTGGGGTTGTGGGGGCTCCCAGAGGCTTTTTATATGAGACGAGGGCCTGACACAGTCAAACCTTCAAAATGTTTCTGCATCTGAAACTGTAAATTCTGAATGGGAAGCTGGAGGAGGACTGGGAAGGAGAACATCACCCACACAAGGAAAAAATTCTTCCCAGAAAGGGTCATTGGGCACTGGAACAGGCTGAACAGGGAGGGGGTTGATTCACCTTCCCTGGAGGGGTTTAAGGTGCGGGTGGACGAGGTGCTGAGGGACCTGGTTTAGTGATTGGTGGGAATGGTTGGACTCGATGATCTGCTGGGTCTCTTCCAACCTGGTGATTCTATAATTCTATGACTTGATGATCCGGTGGGTCTCTTCCAACCTGGTGATTCTATAATTCTATGACTTGATGATCCGGTGGGTCTCTTCCAACCTGGTGATTCTCTGATTCTAAGGTCACCGAGCAGGTTAGCATCAAACCCTGGAAGAGCCAATAAATCACTGAATGACGTTTCCCTTGGTGCTTTCTGGAGATCAGAGACGCGGCCACTGAGGACCACTGAGAGCAGCCACCCGAGCGGCGAGGTCCCAGCCCATCGCCCTCATCCGACCACCTGAAGCACCTAAACAGCACACAGAGGGTAATAATGCAGCCGTTTTCCGCATAAAAAGAGAACTACGTTTTATGAATAAAATACTCGGAGTGCACTTGACAGGATGAAGAACTGATAATTACAATAATTTGTAGCGTGGAGTAGAGCTAATGAGGACATCTCTTCTTGAGGAGAAATGAAATAGAGGGTCATTAATTTACGAGAGAATTGTTGTGGTTTTTTTTTTCCTTCATCTTACTGCTGTTTTCCTTAATCCCCTCTGCTGTTTCTCACACTGCCTTGAGCTCCCTGGCTAACGATGGGCTCCCGTCAGCTCCCTCTTCGATAAAATTTTCTGAGTATTTTGTCGCAGTCGAATTTAAGGCTTCCTGCCCATCTTGCAAACGGTCGCTGAAGAGACCTCGGGTTCACATTTTAGAAGAAAAGTAATGAAAAATACATTAACTGTTTCTTAAGAAGTCACCTTGCATGGAGACCACTCTTGGATGAACCACATCAGCCCAAGAGACAATTTCTACGTTAAAGCATTTAATTAGTACAGACCACTTTAACGATACAAATGCTTCGAGTACTCCTATGGAGTATGTTTGAGGGCACCTTATTAGCATCTAAAGCTTTTCTACTAATTCAGGACTATTTTCTGTAACTTCAGTCATTTGCTTTCACTAGAAAATATTTCCTAACAAAACCAGGTGCATTAGGGAGCAAACAGAGGTTCCCTAAGAGGATGCAAGGGCCAGGATTTTAAAAGCCACTTTAAAGAAAACTCAGAACATTGTGCTCCAGTTATAAAGCTCAGACAGGCTATTGCTAGTTGGATTTATGTGTAATAATTATTCAAGTCACCACAATAATTTTGCATCGAGCCTCTAGATTTAGTGTTGGGTGCTGTTCGTTTCAGCTTTAAAAACCTTTAGGAGATAAAAGGATTTTTACCGCTCGTACGAAACTGAAGAGCACAAATGGGCCACATTCAAAGTGCACTCGCTTGCAGAACACAAGCTGGAATGGAATTTGGTTCTAAAATCAAGCGGTTTTATGGTCATTTGGAAATTCTGCAGGATGCTGCATGCAAACCAGCTTTCTATGTTCAATAGGTTCAATCGGTATCGGTCCTAACCTCTCAGTGCTGGGTCCAGCC
>WAAB01022396.1:0-38947 GCA_013389865.1 Piaya cayana
ACCTGTTGGTCATGCTGTTTCTGGTACAATTCTGATATTCTGAAAAGGTTCTTCTCCGGGGGGGTGGTGGGGCACTGGAAGAGCTCCCCAGGAAGCAGTAATGCACCAAGCCTGACAATATTCATGAAGCATTTAGACAATGCTCTCAAACACATGATGTGAATTTTGAAGCTGTCCTGTGCAGGGACAGGAGTTGGACTGGATGATCCTTGTGGATCCCTTCCAACTCTGGACATTCTATGACTCTGTGATTCTACTTTGAGAGGCTGCTGCCCTCGGTTGGTCCTTGGCCAGAGGTCATAACATTGAGCCAATTTTTCTGAAACAGGGATTGATGCAAGGTTAAATTTACAATACCTGACTGCAAACTCTGTCAACTGAAGAGTTAACATGCTTTGGCTAGACTGGCAAGGGACAGTATCATCTGCTAGAAAATAGTAAATGGCAAAAATTTCCTGTATCAGCCCTTCGTTCATTTGACTATTAGACTACCTGTCCTCATTTATTCCACGTGGGGTTTTTTTAACATAATTCAGTGCCAGAATCCACTGAGACAGAATTAAGACCCCGGAGAAGGGGGGACCTACTCCATCCAGCAGGAGGGCAGCAAGAGGCAAACACAGTACCCATACAGTCCCAGGCAGAGGGGAGGGAAGATATGTGGAATAGTAATCTTGGATTTCTCTCAAATTCAGCATCTCTTTTGGCTGGATTTTTAGGGTCAAACCTTCAGGAGGTGTAAATTTGCCACATCAGTATACAGCTTTGTGCTGTGAGACTGCATGACCCTGCAGCAGCAGAAAAGGGAACAGAAATGTCATACCAGGGAAGGGACCATATGTCTAAAGTGCAAAACAGGCTTTAAAGAGGACAGCAAAGTGCTTTGATAGCATCATTCTAAACTGGGACAAGTTCAGGAGGGACCACAAGACCTCAAATAAATGGAGAAAGCTGTAAAACAAAAAGGCCTGTGCTCTACCCTGTGTGTGGTACAGGCTTGAACTGTGATGCAAGGTGTGAAGTGCCATTGTAAGGCAATTGCAGGGAACATGAAGAGCAAGTACCTTTGCTCTTCATCGCTGTCCCATTAGGGCACAGAGGTTTTACTGCCCTCAGTTCACTCACTGCCCCCTCAAAGGAGTCAACAGTATGGGATGATGGTTCCAGTCCTGCTTTGCCTGCTCCCTGGAAAACAGCTACAAGGCCCCAGGGAAACCTGCTTTTCTGTATGGAAAACAGGACTATCAGACAGAGAGAGGCAGGCTGGGCAGCAGAGAAGCACCCTGCTGCCTGCCCCTTCTCTGCCTGCGGTTTGGGAATCTCATCACCAGTCATTTAACAACCTCCCTTCACCACTGATTCTTTTTTCCATCCGTTGCCTTTGATTGCCTTGACTGTGATTTATTAATTTGAGGAAGACAATGACAAGGATGAAAAAGTAAAGGTTCAGAAGAGGTAGGAGGAATTCCTCTGCAAGAGGACACATATTGAGCTGTTGGCTTTGTGGGAAAAGCAGGTGACACCTTTCAGAGGATTGGTCCATTCCCAAAAATCAGCCTCCCAGAAATCACCCAATGGTCCTGTCTCCTCATCTCCATCCTCCACACTATAGATACTGTCTCTCTCCACTTAAAGAATGTGCATTTTGTAAGTCCCTGCACACATTCACTCCCCCCTCAGTCACATGAATTCCTATGGGAAAAATTACATCCCAGTCCACTGAGTCACAAACCATCACATTTTCCAGCACCCTGGAAGGTGAGCAGGTTGTGGTACTTCTTTCCCCCTGCTCCCTGTACTGTTGACATGCACTCCCCTTTTTTCCATTTGCAAGTCCTGGCTTTGCTGTTCCACGTTGAGGGACATGGTTTAGTATTTGATAGGAAAGGTTGGACTACATGATCTGATGGGTCTTTTCCAACCTGGTGATTCTATGATTCTATGATTCTATGTCTTGGAGCCACTGCTGCCCACCTTCTCCCCTCCAATCTCCTCACAGCCCCTCTCCTGTACTTTGTCCTTGAGCCTCACGTTCTCCCTAGCAGGGAGGTGAACAGCCTTTTCCAAACACAGAACTGGGCCACAGCAATGCCTTGTGAGCAGGAGGAAATTACCAAACTGTGTCTACCCACTCATCAAAGATCTTCCAGTGGAGTTTACCAAGCCTAATTCCCCAACTACATGAGATGGAAAGTGAGATAAGGAGGGGAGATCTCACCTGCCCTGATCACAGAGCATAAACTCAACACAGAGCTCTGCTTCATCCGTCCTGTCAGCCTGCATTACTTTGCCACTGTATGGTTCCCTGTACAGGCTGTGGCTGGCTGTGACACTGGAAAGCAGATGTTTCTCTCCTGAAAAATAAAGCAGTAGATGAATCCTGGATTGTGTTTACATTCCCAGTAGATACACAACGTGGAAATGTCTTGAAATAGGAAATAGTGTCTGCGCTGAATGAGTAACAGGCATGAGATTTAAAAAAACTCACTATCATCATTTCCGAGAGACTTGCCAAATTCCTCACTTTTGCATTGATTTGCACATCCTGCAGATGTGTCTGCTCAAATTTCCCTTCTGGTATTTCCCTCTTACATGGTATGTCAAGCACAGATGCACATTCACCTGAATGAAGAGCTAGTTCAATTAATGATAAGTGAAATACCTACTGTCTGGGAGAGAGTGTGAGGAAAGGGATGTGACTGCGCACACACGTGTGTCTGCGGATTGCACAGCAGCAGATAAGCACGCTATGTGCTGTTCGGAGTTTTCTAGGTGACTGCAAATCTTTCACTGCTGGAGACAGCAGAGGTCTTGGCTGGGATGCTACCCAGGGGGACCTGGACAAGCTTGCGAAGTGGGTTCATGTGAGCCTCATGAAGCTCAGCAAGGTCAAGTGGAAGGTCTTGCACCTGGGTTGAGACAACCCTCAGTATCAATACAGACTGGGGGATGAAAGGATTGAAAGCAGCCCTATGGAGAAGGACATGGGAGTACTGGTGGATGAAAAGCTGAGCATGAGCCACCAATGTGTACTTGCAGCTCAGAAGGCCAACTGTTTTCCTGGGCTGCATCAAAAGCCAGCAGAGTGAGGGAGGGGATTCTGCCCCTCTGCTCTTCTCTGCTGAGAGACCCACCTGGAGTCCTGTGTCCAGCTATGGAGCCTTCAGCGCAGGAAAGACATGGATCTGTAGGAGCAGATCAGGAGGAGGCACCATAAAAACTGTCAGTGGGATGGAACAACTTTCCCATAAAAAAAGACTGAAAGAGTTGGGGTTGAGGGGTGTGGACTAGATGACCCTTGAATGTTCCTTGCAAACCAAACCACTCCATGATTCTATGATTCCATGGGATGCACAGTTGTGAGTGCTACGAAGTCTCCTGTGGGATGTTGAACTGCCTCTATTAATGCAAAGATGTATACTTGGCTGTTACACTGGAACAGGTCTGGGTGAGATTTGGGGGCTGTCGTGCATAAAACTTCCAAGCTGATTTCCAAATCCACTTTAAATGGATACCATCCTTCCTCCTTGTCTCTCAGAGGATATCAGCCTTTACCTTTAACTGCAGGTATCATTGGGAAACATTGCAAGTGAATGAGAGAGGCTAGGAAATAAAGCATATATATACACTGGTTCTGATTATTACTCTTTTGTAATAACTGTGACCCAGAGACCTGGTTATGAGCTTTCATGACAGCAGATTCTATAAAATACACACTCTACCTCCCACTGACTCAGGCTTTGACACTAGATAGGCAGATGCTGACTCCCACTTGCTGTCTCCTCTGGTTTATCCAGGGTTTGAGGTCAGAGCAGGGCAAAGCTGAAGTGTAACCTACAGTGACACCTCGAACAGAACCCTGACCTTATTTTGGTATAAAGTCATCTGCTCAATAAAACGTGACCATGTAACAAGCTTGGGGACATAAGATCTTGAGATAGGACAACGAACTTCATCCTCTCGTATCAGCATCAATCAATCAGGCAGATGACACCAGAAGATCGTTACTCACAAAATGCTGCTTCCAGACTTCTGTTTCTTGCAGGGGTTTTTTTCGTTTTGTTTGTTTTTTGTTTATTTTTTTTCCATTTCCCTGCACTGTATTTATTTGGGGGGGAGCTGCAGAAGTACCAGGTGAAGGCTGGGATGAAGTCAGAGCCCCCCAACTTGCAGGGGACAGTGAGGACCTGGCTGGAGCAAGCAGCTGTAAGGAAAAAGAGGAAAGTAACAGAACCCTTGCTTAGCACAGCACAATATTGTGTGCATAAAGAGTTGTGGTGGAATTATATGAAAGATGAAGTGACCCAGCATGGTAGATCCATTCTCAGCAGCAAACATGCAGCTCTGGTCACTCTGTAACTGGCCTGAAGATAGAATGAGATTCCCCATATTTCACTAAAAATGTTGTTGCACAGCCTGTCAAAGGCAGGACATGTAATCTGATAGCCTAGTGGTGCACCGTCACATCTGCTGCTGCTGAAGAAGAGGAATCGTTGTAAAAACTATTGTGGGTATCTTGACAAAGAAACTGCCAAGAAGCACAAGGAAGAACATATCAAGGGAAGGAGCTAAATTAAGGAACTGCATTTTGAATGTTAAATATGAGTCTTAGGGGCTGGAAACATTGAAACTAATATTGCCTCCAGGAGCTGGAGTGCAAGTCCAACGCCAGCCACAAGTGGAAATGAATTCATGGGGTAGCTCTCCACTCGTTCCGAGGAAGCCATGTACCCCATTGAGATTAGTGCTCTGGGCTGCTGAGAGGCCCTGGCCAGGAGGAATAATAGCAAGAATAGATTAAATGGAGAGATTAAGGTCTTGTCTATACAAGAAATGTTGTATTAGTTTACCTAAGTGGATTTGGAGTGATGTAGTTATACTGGAGAAAACCCCAAGCACAGGGGCTGAAGTTGGTTTAACTGAGGCTGCAGCACAGCACTGCCTCGCACCACTGAAGTTCCGGGGGCCGAATGCCTATCTAGATGTCTGAATGCTCCTGAAAATGCCTTACCCTTGCTGTTATGAAACGAGGCAATAATGCGCAGAGGTGGAGTGACGACAGGCGCGTTGGAGGCTGCGAGACACCAAGGTGCTGTAGTAGCTGGGGCACAACAGGATACACCACCCTTTGTGTGTGTTCCAGCTGCAGGTCCTGGGGGTGAGGACCTCTGGGAGGCTCCAGGACATCTCCCCATCCTCCCATCCTGGCATGAGGCGGTAAAGCACAGCATGGGCAGCTGTGCTTGTGCATGGGGAATTCCCGTGGCAAGTGCTATCATGCCATTTGGCTCAGGTACTGGAGTGTTTTTTTAGTTCCGTGTCCATAGAGTAAAATGCCATCAGAGTAGTAGAGGATCAGACTTTCCCTGGAATGTAGTCTGAGCAGGCATTACCCCTTTGGTGAAGTTTCCTCACATCTGTGCAAGACCTTGTTTCTCACCCTGTGTGGCTAGCCCACTGGAGGTGATTAGGATTCTATTTTACTTTTCACGCTACCAAATTAATGAGTTATCCTCTTAAATTCTGCCAAAAAAAGGCAGTAACTTTTCCTTAAAAAATCATGCACCAGCAATTATTTTCCAGCAGCTGAGCCCTGATGTGCTGTTACAAATGTTATCTAGATGGCATGTGAAATCTGAGGGAGACAAAGGGGACAGCACAAGTCACTAGGGCCTCACTGACAGCCCTGCATCACTCTGAGAAAACAAATTGTTATTTTTCACAGCCTGGTAGAAGTAAATTTAAAAAAAAACTGGTTTTGATGGGCTTAATCCTATCAGATGTTGCGCATGCACTTGCACGTATGATGCTGAATGCCTGCACCTCTACTGACATTAATATGAAACTAATATTGAGTCCATGGTTGGACTCGATGAGCCGGTGGGTCCCTTCCAACCTGGTGATTCTATGGTTCTAATATTGATGAAGATGTTGATTTGTCAGTAAATCACCAAGTATCACTTGGCTCTGGGCAGGGACCAGCACCCTCCATTTGCAAGCACATACAGAGCTTGCACAATTCCTTCACAGTAAAAGCAAATGCTATTATTAGTTTATAAAGCAAGTTTTGTTGAATTTGGCAGACAACATAGATGTGTAAATCCCCCCAAATTAATTAAAACATTTAAAGCGATGGTAGAGATAGCTGCTCATCTAATAGATAGCTTTAACAGGTTCACAAGTGCTTTTATGTAATTAATTAATGCTTGGCTACCTCAGGAGAAATATCTGGGCATGCACGTTTCCTTAAATCAGAGTAAAGGCAGAGGGGCAAATTCATGCTCTGTTTAAGCAGTTTCCATCAAATTTGGTCTGAAGCCTGTTGTGGGCTCTAATTCATCTCTGGAAGACAAAGTGTGATCTGAACTGACTGTATGAGCCGAAGAAAGAAAATACATGAAATAATAAATAAGGCCATCACGTTTGCCAGGACTGGGTGCCAGAATATTCTTTTTGCCTGGTTTAGCTCCTCTGCTTTTGTAGTCACAGTGTGAAACCAGGCTTAGACCGTGGTGGTATTGCAGTGATGCTCAGCAGTGCGGAGGGGGAGGCACAGAGTGACATGAGCTGTGTAGCCCTGTTCGGTTCTTGCAAACGTGGGGGTGTTTGAGTGCATAAGTCACCGCAGCCTATTTGGTGAATTAAATTTGTCTGAATTTAATAGGATTTTTGAAAAGTGTTCCAGTCAAACAGGGACTGCTAATAATGTTAATGTGAACTTGCTCAGGAACACTGCAGAAAAGAATATGCCTGGCTATAGACGTCACAGCTCAGATGTAGCTCCTTTGCCTGTTACCCAAGTTCCCTGGCTTGCAACTTTCGATCTGGACTCAGTCTTTCCCTTCTTTGTGTGGGGGGATACAAGCACAAGCAAAGCTTGAAAAGCTACGAGGAGATGAACATAGACGTCTCAAAAAAGAAAACCCACAGCTTAATCTGAAGATTTTCTGAAATTACTGCATAGTTAAGTGTGACTGGAAGAGAACCATTTTTTTTTCATCAGATCCCATATATGTTGAGAGTGCTATCTGCTGGTCACTCTGCCATAAAAGTATGCATTAACTCACTTTTTGTTAATGCTCCCTGTGCAGGACTGTCTCTAATAGGCAGAAAACTTAGTTCTTTACTGCACCATCAGAATAATTCTTTGATAAATCATTGTCCATTCATGCAGAACTAATGACCAGAGTATAACACATCCAACATAATCCCCAGAGGAAGAGGAGTGGAGAACCTCCCCTTTATTTTTCTCTGCAAGGAGGGAAGGGCATAGCAGATCTGAGTCACTGGGGGAATCAACTGTGAGAGCTACCATCCCGTTTTCACTTCCTTACTTTTCAGAGCAGCAGCAGGCTTTAAAATCCTTCCTTATATAAAGCCTGTCTATGTACCTGAAATGCAAAACTATGCTTCTTCTAGACAAGAGGGAGGTACCCAGCTGACTCAGATTCAACCCTGTCCCATAAGCCTCTGTGTAGACCAGCTGGTCACTGCTCAGAAACAGATCCAACTTTCTATCAAGGTTATTTCCAAGCCAGTGTAATAAGTCTCTGGTTATCACACAATCTATCTCTGTCCTCTGATGACAAGGCTACTTCTCACTTGTTCATCTTTTGAACTTATGAGACTTGCAGTCCATGCTGCATGTAGTCCAGATTTAATACATAAATAAATATATACTTCTTTCCTCCCATCTGAATGCCAGGGACATGGTATAGCCCGGTGGCCAGGACAATGTCCTCTGGGTGCAAGAAGAGACTTCATACCTATCAAGGCTGATGACGCTCAGAGCCAAGTCCTACTCTCCCCGGGGGTCTGCTCTAGCCACCTAACCATGGGGATACTATCCACAGAGAAGCAAAGCAGATCAAGATGTGCTCAGGATTGGTTTTAATGCTTTTGTTATGGGTAACCTTCCCTTGAGCATACTTAACAAATCAAACCCACTGAAAGTTCTGGGGGTTTCTGTTGCCAAAACCTGAGTTCATATCCAACCTTTTCTACATTTCTGTCCAGAAATCTTAGGAACTTCCAAGTTCTGAGATACATTCTAGTGAATGGTCTCTAAGATTAAGTGCTGCTGCAAAGCAGCTTTAGGTGATTGGCATTTTAACCTGAACAGCTTGTTGCGACAGTTAAGGGGAGGCTGATGGTGCTTTCCCTGTATGCCAGCATCTGGAATTCATTTTGTTTTCATACAGGTAGTCACCTAGGGATATGTCTTCCAATTAACTTTCATATTGAGTGGATGCTAAATGAGAAAGCCAGCAATGTTTCTTCCTGCATCACGTTTCAGTATTTGCTTTTCCATGACTGTGATGTCCAACGGACGAGATCCCACCCTGGAAAAAAGGCTTGTAAACTAGATATCCTGCACAGCTGTATGTGAGAGTATTTCCTATTTATTGTCTAATGAAAATCTCTGGAGTAAATTGTGGAAGAAAAACACTAGGATAAATGTGGGTCAGGTTACTCCCTTGTAAAACACACAACACTTCAAAGAGTGTGAAACAGAGCGCTCACGTTTCTGCTTTGCTTCCTTTGACCAAATCCTTTTATAGGATTACATAAATCCTCATGCATTGCACAGAAGATTTTATCTCTGCTCGCACAGGTACAATTCTGGAGTAAATCCACTAGCTCCAACCCTTGCTCCAGATCTAGGTTCTGTGACTGCATTTGGATATTGCAGACCTAAATCTGAATCACGGCCCTGTGGCATCCAGCATTGCTCCGTCCTCCGACAGAAGGAGCATCCTGGCCACATAAGTTAGATTTACAACTTCATTTATTCTGTGGCTTTACTTGCCTGTCTCCTATTGTTCTTTGTTTTGCTTCTTTCTTGATTTTCCTTCTGTTATTTTCCATCTCTTATTCCTTCTCTCTTTATTTATACAGATAAGCATGTTTGAACATACATATATGGAGGTATGATATTTCCAGCTTATGAATGAATCTCACTCTAGCCAAATATATATGCATATGTTCGTATGTATATTCATATCAACGTATAAATAAATATTTTCACACCACTCTTACCATGGAAATGTGATTTCAGAAATGTTCTAGCATCATTTGTCTTGCTCTGCTGGTAGCCTTCTGTTCAGTGGAGTCCAGCACCTCATTCACAGGGGTCCAGTTTCACTTCTACAGAGAATGGATCTCCACAGCAGAGCTGGAAAGTTCAGTGTGATGGAGGAATTTGGAGGAATAAAGGTCTGGCTATCAGGCTGAATGGTTGCACTCAAGTCAGTAAGCTATAATGACCCTTCTACAGCTAGAGGAGGATTATTGATTTTTGATGGTTGGGTATCACTTGTCCCAGAGTTAAAAATTATAGGGTCATGGCCAGGCCTGATATTTTTGCTACTCAAAGCCCATCAGTTTGTCTATATGTGGAGGGATGTAAATTGCACCATCATAGAAACATTGGGATTAAGAAGGGGGGGTTTGGGTTTTTTTTAATGTGTACTTCTCATTCGTGGTTTTGTTCTTAAAGTCTGACATTAAAGAAGTTGCTCTCAGAACAGCTTGTGCTCCCTTAATGGGTTTAGAGGAGAGTCTGCACTCCTTTTAGATTCTCTTCTCTGTGGCAGCAATTGAATTTGGCCTGAAATTATGGTTGTCTGTGATGAGTGGAAGAAGCAGATCTTCAGGTTTCTTTTCTTTGGCCTGAACAGTGTCATTCAGATAGCAATACTACCCATGGGCAAGGTGGACTCTATACAAAGGCTGTGGCTTAGCCTTATGAGGAAAACAAAGGCTTAACACAGGGAAGCAGCCATTTCACTTGCTTCACTGAAAGCTTTCCAGAAGAGAGACAAACTGTGGTCGTGTCCTGGAGAGAGATTTTACTTTTGTTCTTTCTTGTTGTGTTCCTTCATATAAATATATCCAAGACTTAAAGTATTTGGCTGTTCTTCCTGTCTGGAAACATAACAAGAGTCATGATGATTAGGTAAGTTAGCTGTGGGGGTGATGCACCTCACTCTGTCTTAACCACCTGGTAATTAGGTGTCTTGGCTCCATAAGTTTTCTTGGCTCCAAGAGGCAGTAGAAGGGAAAAAAAGGCACCTTTATAGGGCAGTTCAGCCCCTGCCTTAAGCACTTGTCCTAGAACGGGATCACTTACTCTCTGAAGGTGTTTGCCTTACCTGTAGAGGGAACATAGACAAGTAGTTCAGATTGAATGCATGACTTTTAGAAGTATGAAGTTAGGCGTCCCTGTACATATGGTCTCCCAGTCTGTGCTCCTGCTGTCCTGTTGCTGTGAATGCTGCTGCTTCACAACTGAGTTAGGCAGCCACAGTCATCATTTCTGTCTCCAAGAGACTGCTGAAATGAAATGTCCCTTCAAACAGGGACACACTTTGCAGACAAATTTTCCAAACCCCTTAGCTTACATAGCCTAGTATATGTCTCTTCTTTTTAGCATGAAAACTTGATGTAAGGAGCCTAAAAACCCATCAGACAAGGGAAAGGATTCACTCTGAGCTGCATCCTAGCATCCCTGTGTCAAAACACCTTGGTACGTAGTTTCATCAGCTGTTTCTGGGCTGTTGTTTTATATCTAACATTGTTATGCCTTGGGACAAAGAAACAGTGGCGCCTCCTGGACAGCTATTTTTAAGTTATTAAAAACAGAACTCATTTTTCCTTCCCTATAATACAGCTCCAGTACAAGTCTCTTTAAAAATTAGATAATTTTCTGTCTACTTCTGGCTGATGTTTGATTTACACTGTTGTTACTGAGCCTTGTAAAATCAGGCTGCTCTTATCACAACATTTCTAGATACATAAACAGTCAAGACCAGCCATTTGAAAGTCCCTTGCTCTGTAACCCAATATTATTTCTTTTTTGCTTTGATCTTGCGCCTGGAAAAAATCTTTTCCTTGAAACCCTGAAAGTTTTCACAATTCTAATAATGCATCAAAGCCAATACAATATGTAGTCCAACCAGTCTCCAGAATTAGCTCACTTAGTGAACCCAAATAAGCATCTTTCCCCCTTATTTCAGCTTTAATTTCATGTTTTCTTTGCAGAGGTTCAGGGGCGTAGTGTGCTGCTGGTGCTTGGGGAAGTGAGAGGGTAAAAGTGCTGGCGAGCACCAGGCACAGCACAATCAGATGCTTCCTCCCAGAGAACTGCCAATGCCCTGAGCACCTCTAGACGTCTCGTGAGCACAGACTGCTGCTCCTGCCAAATTGCATGGTGGTTTGGGGGATGGAGATGAATATCCATTGAATAGTTACTTGATGCTATCAAACTCATTTGTCTCGTAAGCAAAGTCAGAGTCCCTAGAGGTGAAATTCAGTGCATCAATCCACTGCTCCATCTACCCATCTTTGAAAGGAACATCATTAACATGCCTTACACATGAACAAATATGGCTTTGTTCCATGTTACTTCATTAATGCATTATTTAGGCTCATAGATTTGAAAGCCAGAAGGCACCTTTATGCTCACTTAGTCTGATCTCATGAGTACCACAAACTAGTAATCTAGGCAGTAACCTGTGGCTGATCTGTATCATGTATTTTAGAAAAATAGCCAGTTTCCCATGGCAGTTTGGATGGGTCTTTCTAGATGTGCTGACTTCCAGTGAGTCCTTTGCCAAAAGAAGAGCAGAGAACACAACAGCAAAGTTGGTATTTGCTGTGCAGATATGGAAGAAGAGTTTCATCCTAGGAAGCCAGACAGGCCCAAATACAAACAAAGATGGAAACAGCACCATTCTGTAGATCTGAATTTAGATATAATCTTTGGCTGAGGGCCTATTTCCCCTTCTAAGTCAAAGTGGAAAGCAGTCTAATAAAGGAAGAGAATTTGCTACTTGGATATCATGGGTGAGCTCTGAAAAAATACAAAATTTTGGACTTGGTATGGGGAGAAAGATTTGTGGTTCTGAGAAAAAGAAATACCCTGAGGAATAGTTGTAATTGTGCGTTTTCCTTTTCAACTGAGAAGTCTCTTCTTGGTGGTGACTGCATGGTCAGGAAAGACTGATTGATGGAAATGTATTTGTTTCAGTGAGGGACTGATGAAACAAGCTGAAGCCCATGAACCTTCCTAGGGTTTTTTGCCACCTCACTTTGTGGGCTGCTGGTAATACAGGACTTTTTGAAGAAGACTAGGAAAGACTGAAGGAGTCAGTGTCCATCCCCAGAAATGGACTCAAGGAGATGGCTTATTTCTGCAAGGATCTGGGGGCTCTCCCCACATAGTGTAATAAAAGAGCTGATAACTGGCGTGTCACCCTTGGACCTGGGCAAAGGCGAACACTGTCTACCTGGTCCCAGCCCTGATGTCTCAAACCTGCCTGGAGGAAGAAAGAGATGACCTTACTGAAAGGAAATTGTGCTTTGCTAAGTTAAATGCTGGGTTAGGGACTGAGCAGAAGCACCCTGCCTAAGGGTGCTCTATTTAATCTATACTTGAGAGCAATGTAGTAATAATTCATTCCATGGAAATTTCAGCCAAGCTGTTGCTGAAGTGCTGCAGATGCGTAAGTGTTGGGACAAAGTGTTGGCTGTTTTAGGGGGAGGGGGTTGTGATGATTAAGTTCTGGGAAGATTATTGATTTGTCAAATGAAGGTCAAAACTACTCAGCAAAAAGGCAGGAAATCTTAGCACAAAGAGGTTCAATGTGGAAATGAGGAACTTCAACACAGAGCAGGAAAAAACAGTGCACACAAGTGTAAATGAAGCATTTAGTAGGGCTAAATAAGGAAGGTCAAGGCTTTCCATGACACACATTAGTTGATATAGCACAGCAATAAGCAAACACATCTTAGCAGGTGTGACTGGCAGCATTGACCTTGTGTGATGGATAACAAGCAAAAATGGAATGACGTGTGATGAATTAGCTGAAGTGTCAAAAGAGGCTAAAGCTCCGGGGCTCTACTCAAAGAATAATTTCTTTGGGCCAAGGTCTGGCCTCTACACTGGAACTGGCTGACATGGTCACACCACAGTCTCCTTGCTAAGCTCTCTTAGCTTCCAAACCACAGCGGCCACAACCTAACCAGCTGTTAGGAATGTTCTCTACCCCATTCAAACTCCCAGCCTATGCCCAAAGAGCACTTGGGAAAGCACTAAACTGACCTAGGTCAAAACCATAGCAGGGATTATGTTAATGGTCCTGCCCAGTTATTAATATGGACATAGAGGACAAAAAAACGAGTACAAGCCCTCTATCTGCAGCATGCTTATTTGACCTGTCACCAGAGCTGCTTCTCTTCTGTGCAATTCATGAAGTTTCCCTCGTTGCCCAGTGTGACCGCATGGTTTGTAAATCAGGATGAACCCATGCATCCATTCAAAAGCCATCCTTGAGAACACTAGTCCCTTGGCACTTAAAAATAGAAGCTGCAGGTGCCTAACCCCCCTGGCAGTCTCCTTTCTGCCACCCACTGTCTCTGTTTCCCAGACTGTGGCTTTCCCAATCTGAAGGTGTGGGACAGCTGTGGGAAGGCAGCTTGAGTGGTTGATGTCAAAGTGCAGCACCAGAGGGCTGAGGCTACAGGGGAGCACACAGACTGTTGCAGTGTCCTGGCACACGGCTCCTCACTCACGTCTTCTGTTCTCCAAAAGAAAAACAGGCACTGTTAAAAACTCTATGGCTGCTCCCCTCAACAGTTCTTGAGATGGGAACTCAAGGCTCCTACTGTCTCCCTGTGGAATGTAGGTGTCTTCTCCACCCAATCCTACCTTCCTCTTGGCTGTCTGGTTATGAATGTGGCTTACCTGTCCACAAACGTGTTTGTCTATATGCAATCATTCATTTGTTTTGGTGCCTTCATTAAGAGGTAACACAGAAACCAGCACTGGCATATGCAGTTCATGCTGGCTTTAGGGAAAACCTGTGCACATTCCTTTGTTTGTGTTTTTCTTTATGCAAACAAAGTCCTAGCAGTGAGGCTGAGCTGAATATGGAACAGTTTGCCTAAAGATTCCTGATGCAAAACAATAAGGAGTATAGCTCTAGAGGAAATTTTCTTTGTTCTCAACAAAGCAGCATTTTAACAAACACTTTACTAGCTTTAGTAAAAAGCACTCCAAAGTGCCTCATAGGAGTGTAAGAACTGCCTTTGCCTGTCGAAGCTGAGAGCCACTTAGACACAACTGAATGCTGAGGTGAAGAGTTTAGAGTCCAGAACACGTATATGGGACATCTCAGTTACAAGCAGTCAGTGTGTTAGGGACTCATCATTGTGGAGCTTGAGACAACTGACCCAACAGGATGGGTGGATCTGTTCCCCATGAATTTGTCTCTCAGTCACTTAGGAACTGCAAATTTTAATGCCTGTGCTGAATCCCAGTTTGGGCTCTGCAGGAGCCTGTGGTAATGAATTCCACCGTGCAATTAGTCAATGGGCAATAACATGTTTTTGTTTGGTCTGAGCCTGCTGCACAATGATTTCTCCAGGTGGCCCTTAGTTCTCACCTTATGAGAACACCTGCTCTTAATCCATCTAGTCGGTAAAATCATCCTTTTAGAAATCTCACTCTGTTTTCCAGTACCATTTACCCTTTCCTTATTGAAAAGTTTTTCCACACTTATGTTCATGTTTGTCATCTTCTTGAGAAAGCTTCCTGGTCCTATACAATCTCCACTACAATGGCAATAGCTGCTTGCATATCAAACACCAAGTTAAGGTTTTCAGCATTCTTACCAGCAATGACTCTAAGTTATGCTCTCTTTGTAGAAATGCAGAGCCTCTCGCTGCATGTGTACAACTGCAGTTGACATTTCTATGTGTGTCACTTTCCATCAGCTGGCACTGAATTTTACTGGCCAATCCATTGTCCAATCTTTTGACATTGTGGAGTCCTTTGGTTTTATTTCATCAGCAGGTTTAGCTTGATCAGCCTTGGCTCTTCCCTCTGAAAGCTTTCTCACCACACTGTCCGAAACTCCTTGTTTACATTATCTTGAGTCTGAACATTTTTCCTTGAATCTCAGGCCAGTGCCTAAGAGGAAATGGCCTGGAGCTCCTGCAGTTGGTCCAGGGCTGAGGCAGCTGTGAACAAGTCCCTGGTGCTGGTGGGAGCCTGTTCAGCAGCCAGAGCTGCTGCGGCTTCCCCAGAGCTGTCTTTATTGATGCCTGTCCTGGCAGAGTGAGTTCCACAGCATGGACGTGTTCCTTCTTCTGAAGTTGTCTGGAGAATGAGGTAGGGTGCTTCACTGCACCTGTGGTATTGAGCATTAACCTCTTGTCTTCCCACAGTGACATGATCCCTGATGTGGTTGCCTAGCAGGTAGGTCACAGACCAAGCTGATGATGTCCATCTCATGGGTGAGGACAGAGGGTGAAAGAAGCCGTGGCAGTGCTTGGCTAGAGACTGAAATATGAGCATGGATAAGCAGGGGAAAGGATCAGGGGTCAAGGGTGTGATTGCCATCAGCATGAGGAACATGACTGATCTGTTTGCTGCTCTAGCTCTGGGTAGTTGTCCATAGCTGGGCTTTCTGTTTCATCTGTAAGGTTTTCCTAATGTTTCTCTGTGGATTGATGATCTAATGTGTCTCTTCCAACCTAGTGATTCTATGATAGCAGTAATGGAGAAGTACAGAAAGGATCATAGGGCTGATCAACGGTAGGGAATGGCTCCCGTCCAGGGTTGGAATAGACTGGGAAGAGAGATAAGTGAAGGAGGATATGGTACAAGTCCACAAAATCGTGCGAAGCAAGAGGAAAGCACCTAGGGGATCACTGTGTCTTCCAGTAATAAAACTAGGAGATGCCAAATTAAGCTTCTGGACTGTGAGGTCAGTGCAAAGGAAGAGAGGCGGTTGTGCTCCCAGGGTGGAGGTGAAGGTGTGGGACCAAACACTGCCAGGGATGGTAGGTGTTCAGTGTTTACACAAACTCAGATTAATGGAAGAAATATCCATTGATAGTTATTAAATACAAAACCACAACTTCTGCTTCAGGATATCCATGAAGGATGGAAGAACATCCTGGAGCAGCTGTATTATAAGCCTGTCCTTTTATACTCTTCCCTGGCATCTCTATTTTGCCGGGAAGGGAAAAGATCCCAAGATAGATGGATCCTTGATCTGGCACACATGGGCATTCTTAGGAATGCAGGTGTGTTCTTTCCATGAAGGCAAAAGAGGTCTCTTTTGACATTCTGGACAATTTGATTCCACCAGTCTTACAAACTCATTGAAAAAAGTTTATGGTTAAGACAACTCCTTAGGACAGCAGGGTACAAATGGCATGTCCCTGTGCTGACCTTGGCACAAAACGGTTGCTGACTTGCATACATATTACTCAGATCCAGCCAAGAAGACTAATATTTCTTTCTGAAGGAAAGACTATGCAACCAGAAAAGCTGGTAAGACTTTTTCTAAGACAGATAGATGTGTTGGATGGTCTTGGATGCTAGTGTCTCCCGTTCAGCGCTCAGGCTGACTCAGCTGTATGAGATCACCCCACTTAGCAAATCACTGCATGTCATTTGGTGTCAGTAGTCAAATAATAGCCTTATACTGCAAAATTTGTTTCCAAATATGTGTATATGAAAGCGATAGAGCTGTGCACTCATTGATGTTGGGTGCAAGAGCACTTTTTTCATAACAGGGTTTCGTTTGAAAAGAAATACTGTGTGAGATGACACAGTTTTTAGGACTGCTGAGACACTTCATATGTTTGAAACTAAGTGGGTGCAACACGTACAAAACTCAAGGTCACCCAGAGATGTGGGCCACCCAGCCTGAGAGCTTGGCTCAGCCGCACAAGAGTCATTTCCTCAGCCTGCCAAAGCATGAAGCAGGGGTTAGCATGTGCTTGTGTATGTCATGGTGTTCATCTGATAACACCGCCTGATGGTTAATCTCTGTAATTAATTGCACATTAATATAGCTCACTGTAGCATATTGAAACGGCAATGGAGATTCCCTCCTCAGTGAAACAAAGGAGTATTATGGCTCATTCTAGAACAGGTAGAAAAAAGAAACTTATTTTAAACTTGGGAGATGCAACATGGTGAATTCATGTGTCCCTTGTGTCATGGTAGCCATCCATCGTTCTCTCTTCTCCCTTCTGCTGACTCACATGAAGGACTTGCTTGTTAGCACTCTGATAACCTTGGATGTGGACAGATTGTAGTTATCTCAGGCAGATTTCTGCTGAAAGTAGAAGACTGGAGAGCTGACCAAGCTATCTCTACAACCCTGGACAGGAGTGTTTCTTTTGGGACAGCTGTATCATGGAGCTGCCATGGGACAGGACACTGTCCTGTCTGGGTACAGATAAGGGAGCATGCTGAACTCTCCAAAGGAGATGTGAAGCTTCTCTCAGAGCATGTCTCCTCCTTCCTGTGGCTCTCTATGAGGTTCTCCAGGAGACTAAAGCAATGGTTTGGTCATTTCATCGTCTTGAACTCTTAAGGTAGAAAGCATTTCTTCACTTTGGGATGTGTTAGGACTACTTCTGGTCTGGGGAAAGCAAAAAACTTCATGGGCTGCACCTATTTTCATCTATGAATGAAACACTGAATGTTAGTCTGGGAAAAAGCAGAATTCCTTTCTGCAGGTGACCAGCTTGTACCATGGATACATAGTCACAGCACTCTTGAACCAATACATTCTTCATAAAAAGGGATAGCATGGACTAGGTGTGAAGAAACCAGCCACGGTACAATGGCAGGATGATAACCATTCCAATATAACCATGTAAAGAATCATGGCAAAGCAAAGTTAAACTTTGTGAGGAGAGCCCTGTGGAATCCATGAGCAGATTCTGCTCTGTTTCTTAGGCTGGCTTTGGCCCTGAATGTTGTAAATTCTGCACACTCCTTGGCTCCGTGTTATTTCTGGAAGGAAGGAAATCAGATGGAAAAATAAGAAATCTAAAGCACATCTCTAAAAACAGAGAAAAGGTGACCCACGCTTGTCTGCCTGTAGTCAAGTGATGGGTGCCAGAAGGAAAGCAGGCAAAACCCAACACATTCCTGTCCCTAACTGCTTCTGTAGCACTGCATTGTCATTTTAATTATATTAAGTAGAGGACACTATCAGTGATTCTTTCCTGATAGAGGACTAATGTAAGAAATGCTTAATGCCGCATGAAAATAGAATTAATGAGCTACAGAATATTAAAGAGAGCAAGAGGACACCTGAAAACTTGCAGTTGACCTGAGGTCATGGAATAGGACAGAGGAACCGAATCCCCCTAAAATGAATGTGACAGGAGTGGGATGGACAAAATCTCCTTCTAGGACCCCTCACATTAGCCCCTAATGAAGCAAATTTTACTAAACAGAGGACACCATCACAGCCACAGGAGAGTGTGGACAGTCTTCTGACCTGTGGGACCTCAGGTAGTGTGAGGAAATACAATTCATGCAGGTAAATCTGCAGCCCTATTATGAATTTCAGAAGAGGGTCTCAAGGCTAGGTGACATTTTATTGAAAGGCACTAAAATGGAGATTTCTTAAGTCATTGTGAAAGACTTATGAAAAACACATATGAACATCATGTGATGATAGGAAAGGCCTCAGATGTTTTATCCTAACTCTAAAATAACAGCAAATGGAAGTGTTGAGGAAAGTTCCCATTGTCAAAACCACAATTGATTCGTATGTCCTAAGTTAGAGATGCAAGAAGATGGAATCCCTAAAACAAGATAGTGTTAGAAACTTTTGTCCTTTGATTAAAGAAGTTATGTACTTAACCAGGCGATTCTGCATATCAAATATATTTTTGGTAAGTTGTATCTGCTGTTTAAGCATGTTGCTGTGAAATACAGGCTTTGACATGAAACCACACAGTACAATTATCTCTAGTCCAACAAGCTGATGGAAAACCTATCAAACTCACAGGAAACAGCTGTAGCAAGACAAGGAGGAGTGATCAGAAAGCAGACAAATGGAAAATAAACGGGGAAATGCTCAAGCATTAGGAAATGGAAGTTAACATCTTGGAAGGAAACACATGTATGACATATATTAACTAAACAGCCTGAAAGGGTTGGAGAAAAACAGGAATACAGAAATCCATTTGTGTGGAAACAGGGGATACGTTTTAGAGACATGTATGTGGAGGAGTCCAATGTAGGTCTGGGAATTCAAGTCAGAAATAGTTTCATCTCAGAGGGACAAGTGTAGGAAGCCACTCTCAAAACATTTGTGTCTCACTTGTGAGCAGTTGATGTGAGTAGCAATAAGTTTCACCTTTATGGCAAAACAACTGTGTATTTTCCAGTGAAGGAACTTCTTTTATTTCACATCTACTGATGTTTGTTGCAACTGTGACTGGGAATAATGGTGCCTGGCTTGCCAGAAGCCAAAAGCGGGGTCACTGCGCAGAAAACCGAGACAAAAGAAGCTCCAGGAGAGCTGGGGTCCATGAAACTGTTGCTTCTCTGTGGGAAGATGCTGCCTTTTTGGGTGGTACAAAACAATTGCCACAAGAAGCTGTGGGGTCCTCGGTTGGGTGAGGTTATCCCAGAGGAGACATGGGAAATAGGCAGCATCTCCTCCGAAGCCAGAACAGAGAGCCCTGAGCCGGCTGTTTTGCCCAAAAAAGCCTCAGATCAGCACCAACCACAGTGGGATGAGACAGCTGAGCCCCAGGGCACGGCACAGCCAGAAGGAGGGACATTCTGCTGCTTTGTAACAGTGGTGCTGATGCCTGGCAGGAGACACCCTACATACAGGCTTAGTATACATACAAGCTACACATGCACACGCTCCCTCCCATCTGGAGGAGGTTTGTGTGTGGTACATCAACCTCTAACAGAGGTCATCCCTTATAGAAACTGCTGAGAAGCAAGCTCCAGCAAAACGCTTCACAAGATCATGCTTTTCAAAGAGGAGCCTGGAGTGGGCCAGGGATTCTTTCAGAATTCAGTTGCCAGAGGAAAGGAAAGACCTCTGAGCATTTCTGGTTTAGATGTTGATTCTCTCTAGGTTATGGCATAATTCACTTAATTATTCTGCCCCTGCTTCCCCACTGTGGAAAACAGACAGTGAACTCTCGATGCCAGGTGACATTAAGAGTGTTGCAGATTATTTATTCTAATAATAAATGCAATATCAGTGCTAACCATGAGTGCGGAGTAGCCTTTCTCCCAGTCTGAGCACCAGCTTTAAGTAACTAATGTTTCTGAGACTTCTCTAAGCCCCCAAATTCACCTGGGACCTGGAAAACAGGAACACTAATTGTAGAACCATCAGCAGCTTCACTGGACCAAGCACTGAACTCCTCTCCTCCAGTTTCTCAGTCTGTAGAACGGGGATGTCTGTCTGTTTTACAGTCACTTAGTGAGGATTGATTTATTGTTTAATGTGTGTAAAGAATTAAATAAGTGCTAAGTATTATTATTATCAAGCCAGAAGGGTGAGTCAATGACCCATTTCCTATCTGAGCTTGCCTGCAAGGTGTTGATGTTTCTGGCAGATTACAGGAATTGAACATCTGCCATAGGTTGTATTCATATAGCGATGCAAATAAAGTACTTTTTGTGGGCATTGTGTTGCTTCAGGCCTTGTGATTACAGAAGAAAGATGAATAGATTAAAACTGCTTTTAGATGCGCAGCATCTCCACGGGCTATGCTGTTTAGCCTCTCTGGGAATCACACTAGTAGGGTAGACAAGTAGAGTGGAGAGGGTGTTCAGTCTAACTCTTGCTCTGCTGCAGATTTTCTGTGAGTCTTTTACAGGTCAGCTGGGAAAAAGCTCATAGACATGCTCTGGAAAAGTTCAGATGTCATCTGTCTGCTACAGCTGTTAAAGTAAGATGAAGCAACTGGAGGTTACCATTTAGACAATTCAGAACTGCTGACTTCTCATTCCTTGACCATGACATCAAACAGGGACCTCGCCTACCTTTACTACTTAGTAACTGAGGACAGTAGTAGCACTAAGGTAATTTATGGAAAATATTGACTATTCACTGAGAAGCATCATTGTTCTGATGTCTATCGATAAATTTATTGAAGCTGATGGGATGTTGTCTCCAAGTATAATAACCTACATGTCCCCCTGAATTCACTCCAAAGAGCTCACCAGTCAAAGTTTGCAATAGTTACTCAGATATTCACTGTCCTTCCCCGTTTTCCTTTGTCCCCTGCAACCACATCCATTCTGGTGGAAGTGTTACTGCTGGTCTAATCTTCTCTCTAAAAGCAATGGGATCTTTGCCGCTGACTTAGAAGTGAATCTCCTAAGGGCCATATTGCAGAGGGTGTTTTTCTAGATTAAGGTAGATTGTGATATTCAGAGCAAAATAGCTTCTTTCCAGAAGAAATGTAACCTATATGTAAAGAAATGTAACCTTCTATCCAGCTGCAGCTGGGCAAGAACTTTAATTTAGTTTTACTGATTGGGTATAGGACCTCACAGAAGCTTCCCAGCAGATACTGTTGGGAAATTATTCCAAAACCTCTAAACTCTTAATTTGTTAATGAAATAAATCTTAAGGATTCTTTTTTTTTTCCAATTGTGAGTGTCTAAAATCAAGTCCTGAAGCTATTTCATAGTTATTTAGGAAGATAAAGAAATAGGTTGCTGAATACTGTTCTGTTCTAACAGCCTACTGAATATAAGTACCTGGTTTTGAAACTCATTGGTTGCCCACTTGCGCATTTCAGCACTAAAGTACCTGTGCAAGTCTGTCCCACTGTTCCCAAGGACAAGAGCTAAGTTGAAGCAGACAGACCACCTGCAGCTTCTGTAAGATCTCTTCATGCATTATTGACTCTTCAAGCTCTTCCTTTCATCAGCAGAACCAGGCTCAGTTTAGAAAAATACAAATCCAGGTGTTCCAGAACAGACTTTTTTGTTCCATTTCTTTTCAAGGCTGAATTGAAGCTGTCACTCAAAAACCACATTCTGAGGCAACTGTCAGTCTTCATCAGTGGGATTAGCACTGGCAGACAACCTCAACTGATCCTGTTTCCTTACACTGACTTGTTGTCCATGTTTCTTTCAATGACTCCCTTAGCTTTGTGTCTCACTGTGGACTTAGAATCATCATTCACACTTTTTTTGCATAGAAGAGCCTCCCTCTCATGCCTGCCAAGTGTCCCCCATCTCCCATCAAAAATACCTTTATCCCAACTGAAGCTCCTTCTTTGCAATCTTCCCTCAGTGTCTTGAGGTGTGATCATTGCTTTAGTGAGACGGTATCTGTTTTAATTAACTGATGCATCATTTGTGCATTGAAGTCAGTAGGAGGTCAGCAGGACTGATTCTTACTGCATCTGTAATGATCTTGTACTCCCATAGGCCTGGTGCCAAAGGCAACTATTTGCCGTAGTGTTCTGGATTCCCATTCATGTCTTTGCTCTATTATGGCTGTTGAACAAGAACTGCTGAATTCTGATGTCTCTTTCTTGCTAGGAATCATTCTACACCAGAGTGCTTCTAGCATTACACAGAAGACACATTTATGCCCCACGAATGCTTTTTGTATAGAACAATGGAGATTTACACCCTTTCCTTATTGAATATGTCAACGTAATAGCTCTAGAAAGACTGAAAACAATGAAGTTGGCTAGATACAGAATGTGCTGTCTACACATTATGCTTAAACAGGCAAAATATGTTCAGATACCAATGCTGCTTGCAAAAAAGCCAGTGGAAGAGAAGACCTAAGGATCTTTTGGATCTATGAAGATTTGGAGACAAGGACAGAACTGGGATAAGGATCTAAAGAAGTATTTTTTGTCTTCATTGTCTTGTTGCCTCGGTCCATTTCTAAATCTACTTCAATAGTTGTCATTCATTCTAACCAGATCTTCCACACAAGGTAGATTTTTCCATGTGGTGGTGTTGCATCTACCCTTTTCGTCCAGGCCCATCTGTTTGGCATGTACCTATCAAAAATAAAGGAAAGGAGAGAAAGACACAAAGAGAAAAAGACTTGAAGAAAAATAGTTGATACCAACAAAACACAGAGAAAGAAATCAGGGAGTCAGCAAGTGACATTCGGATAGAAGGAAGAACAAAAAGATATAAAAACCCTAGCACTTACATGCACAAGCAAAAGTAAGATCTATACAAATGGGTGCTGCTAATCAAGAAAAATTGCTATTTTGCTATTCTGTTGTTCTCATGTTTTCAGAGAACAGCAAAGCATGCTGGCTTGCCACATAAATTATGCTGGGACTCATTTTTGACAGCCAGTTTTAACGGGTGGCCAGAGTAAATCACATACCTGTCACATCATGCCAGACTTGACAAGATACATAGTGCTAGGAGTTAGCAGTAAGCCTAAAAAACATGGAAGAAAGCATGGATCAGCAAACAAAATGATGTCTGGACAACTGCCAAAATCCAACTGATTTCAGCCCTTTAAAAATGATTGAAACAAATGACTTTTTCACTCTGTAAATGAAAAGAGAAGAAGGAAGAGGAAGTGGTTCTGCTCTGCAGTGAAAAGCAGTAGAGATGAAAGATAATGTACATTTGGCTCCAAGACTAAAAGAGTGCATTACTTGAGTTTCTCACTGAGACACCAGCATAAAACCTATGGGCAAAGACAACTGGTCTAATGACAGTCTCTAAGTAAATGGAAATTGTAACAGTCATAGTGGATGCAAAATCTGAAGGGTTTGATGCATACAAACCAAAGAGGGCTAATAGTATCTTTCTGGTAATTTTAAAGAACTGCTAGGTGAAACTGTGATTCAGCTAGGAGTTAGGCTACTGGATCCAGCTTGGTGCATTCCAGTTGGGGAGTTACAGTTGTAGTGCTTCTTTTGAAGGATGGGCAAAAAGCCATCTGGGAAACTTGAGCATTTAGTCTGACCGCAGAAGTAAATAGGCTTTTGAAAAAAGTGTGAATGAGAAACTAACTGAAGTCATGTGGGTAAATGGAAATGAAAAATGCTATAGAGATTTATCTAAAGATGAAGAGTGTAGATATAACACACTGTCTTTTTTGTTATTGTACCAAACTGGATAATGTTAAATGAAAGAAAAAAAAAAGGTTCGAAAGAGGATGGCAACCAAGTATGTCAAATGGAGAGTTAATGGGCTGGATTGAGGAGTCCCTCCATGGAGGATGAGAATTTAGATATGAAATACATCATATTCTTATGAATGACTGTAGCAGGAATGGCAAAAATCCAGAGTATTAGTGAAATATGAGGATGGCCATCATCAGCGCAGAAAAGGACACTCCTAGCACCAAGCTGACTTTGCAAATTTGCAAGCACTACAAAAAAAAAAGTGTTTCTTCTTTTAGCGGTTTCTGCACACTGCTTAGAACACCTCCCTGTTTCTAGAGGCTCTCTCTTTTTCGCCAGTGATAAAGAAATAGGTGGTTCTACAGGAGGTTTATATCAGAAGGTAATTCATCTTACTCTGACTTTGCCATGTTGTCTTTGCCACATTACCCAGAGGAAAAGCAAGGTAAACATTTATTTTGGTCAGTGTATGGCACTCGTAGAGCAGATCTGATGAACAGGATGATGTCACTTTTCATTTTCTGATCTCAGCCTGGGTGTAAAGGTAACAGTCAGATAAACAGCTCTTGGGTAGGTCTGCCACTCTCTGCAGTGAGATAATGAAAACCAAGAAAAGCAGGAAGAAATGGAAAAGCAAATTGTGATCTAAGCACCAAGGAGATTTGCTTGACCATGGGACTGGTCACTGTGGGGGAGATAGAAGTGGAATTTAAGACTAGGCTGTCCCAAGGCTGACTTAGGAGCTGGCAAGAGGGCAGTAGACTTCAGGGAAGTTGCATACAAACAGCCATGGTCCTCCCTGGCTTGTATCAAGGTCCTCAGAAACTGAGCCAGCAGGGAGGGATATGTGGGCCCCGTGGCTTGAGTTGGCCTGGACCAACACTCTGCTTTCCCTTGCCATGGCCAGAGCGGTCAAACCCTAAGAATTTATTCATGGGAACACAGAGCTCAGTTTTTGCCTTGACTGATGGAAAGCCTCAGACCGCTCCAGTCCACTAAAATCTGTACTGAATGTGCCGTTATGGCAATTATGTTACAATAAGGGCTGTTTTCAGCCGCAGACCTGCTTAACGCTGCTGCCAATATTAAGTAGACTTCTTTAAGAATGGTTCAAGACAGCCAGTGACAGCACAGTGCAGAATGGACTGAAAAGGCACCGCCTGAAGCACCAGCCAGAAACCAGGGAAGGTGGCACGACTCGCAGCTGGAAGGAGCCACCAGCTGCAGCTGCTCCAAGATGCCCAGCAGCCAGAGATGAACAGTTAGGGTTTGCGGAGCAGGAGGCAGAGCCTCTTAGGCCACAGGGCTTAGAAGAAGCAGCACTCATCATCTTCCTCCCTGCTGTGTCCAAGGAGAGGATGCTTTACCAATATTTTCAGAAATTCATTAGAATTGCACCAAGCATTTCTGAAGTCCGTGGGTCCATGCCCCTAGAGCCTTGGAGCCACTGTGTTACCTACTTAAGTTATGAGTAGGGCGATTTGTTTTGTTTCTTGAAGTCATCCTGCAGCAGTCAGATGTAGCTTTTCTTAACCTCTGCTGGCACTATGCAACAGAGAAACTGAACCAAGGAGGCTGGCAGACATCGCACAAAGCAGGTCTATAAAGGCATGTCAAAGAATGAGTCATTGTCAAGCCTGCAAGAGACAAAAAGATTGATTACGGAAGAGCAGAGAAATAGGTTGTGATGGTGACTCACCATATCCCACCCTTTCTGCATTCACAGACCTGTCAGCTGATTCATAACTCACATTCTGCCTTGCTTTTTTCCTCCTGCCAAAGTGATCAATCAAATAATGGTCTATCAGTTAAAATTTCCACTGGAAAGAGAAGGGTTGTGTTCAGGAGCACTCATCCCTTTCTGCATTCATACTGGGTAAATCCACTTTTCTGTCCCTTAGCCTGCTGTAGGGTTCGTCATTCTGGGGAAAGGAGGTGGTGTAGAGCCAGCACATAGGACACCATGAAATCTGAGGGAGGGTGTTTCCATGTTGAATGCCTTTCATTTTATGTGAGATTTACCACATTTCATATCTTCACCATTCTTCTGAGTTCTGGAGATTTTTGGAGGGGTTTGTATGTGGCCTGACAGTTGTCACTGAAGTTGCTGTCATTGTCCCACCTGGGCATTCCCATCCAGTCTGCTCAAAGGACTTTCGTCTGCAAGGGACATGCTATTCTCCTCATTGGGACAATCTTTGTGAAAAAATAATTTTCATGGAAAAGGTCATTGGGCACTGGAGCAGGCTGCCCTGGGAGGTGGTTGAGTCATCATTCCTGGAGGGGTTTAAGGGCTGGATGGATGGATGAGGTGCTCAGGGACATGGTTTAGTGGTTGATAGGAATGGTTAGACTCAATGATCCTGGGGGTCTTTTCTAACCTAGTGATTCTGTGATCTCAAAAAGTACTTCTGTGAGCTATTCCTTTGCTGCTCACAGGGTGTCACTGAGTAGCCAGGAGGTGATGGGGTGGGAAGGGTCATTGACTGCAGGACAGGGGCAGCTGGGGAAGCCAGGGTAGCCTCTGCCCCTGGCTGCTGTCTGGCCCAGAGCACTGAGCATGCTGATGCCTGTAGGCAAGGATTTGTTTGCAGGGAGCTGCTTGTTGACCAGGTGAGTGTCAGCAGAGCAGGTCCAGACTGGAAATTGGTGGTGCAGTGCTGCCAGCTACATGTGTCTGGTGATGACTCTGAGATGCCCAGCGAGCACGCCAAACCCACAGGTAAAGGCCTCCTTCTCGGCAGGCAGCTTTATAAGTTGGCCATGGGAAATCACCAGCCTCTAAAGAGCAATGCCAGGATAACCCAGACACAGGGTCATTTTCTGCTGAAAGGCACTATATTCCTCCAGAAGAAACGCTGCAGAAGGGAAAGACATACAGGAATTTTGTGGAGAAGGAGCTGGTTCGCCATTTGCTTCCAAAATTAGAGGACACATAAGGAATGATGAGCAGAGTGCAGGAAAACACAAGCCGTTGTCATTGGTTGCAACTTAATAGGCAATACAGATCACTTCTGAAAATTCCACCTTACTTTTTTAATATGTTCCAGAGCACCTAGAAACCAGGACAGACATCTTTTAAGATCAAAAGAAAAAAAAGAAAAAAAAAAAAAAAAGAAGAGTCAAATTTATTTTATGCTGCAAGCCATAGCTTTTTTGATCTTTTGCCTACTTGCCTGAAGACTGTCAGAAAAAAAAAGGTGAAATAGAATTGTCTTAGGGAAGGGTAAATACATGTCTATAATGAGAACCAGTCAAACACACAGAGCTCTTATCTAGCATACAGTTCTAAAAATAACGCTGTAGGGTTTCAGGAGTGTTCACTCTCAAGACGTCTCAGTGAATTCACCAATCTGTTTGCTTGGGTTTCCATTTACAAGTGGTGTCATCTGCTAACACCTTTCCAGCACACTTGGCTTAGCTTCTCAAGACTCAGCTGGGTTCTCCCTGCCAAATACATCACCATCTGTAACACAAAATCCATGAGGAAGATTCTGCCACTTGGTACTTGCATGTTGGGGGGCTCCTGCGGGTACCAATGAGAAAAGGAGTCAGTCTTGGAGCTGGCTAAAGTTAGCGGTTAAATTTTCAGTGGCTGAGATTTAGTGATGGAGTTCTGGGTGTTCGTGTTTTCTTTGCACTGTTTAGTAGAGCGAGACAAGGAAGAGGAAGGCAAGGGGGAACTTGAGTAAAGCCATAAACAGGAAAAAGCGGTTCGATTTGCTTTCCTGCAAATAGAGACTTGCCAGGAGATTGGAAAATGCATCAAAGACATTAGACAAATGCAGCTGATAAAGTCACTTGTGTGAAATAGTGGTGCTTACACAGGACTGGGGTGTCTGCCTAGGGGAGGGCTGCTTTTTTTCTACCAATACAACTGTATGACCACCTTTCCTGCATCATCATCCCCTGAAGACACTTAAATTATGCGACTCCTACATAGCCTCTTCATTTCTCAGAGCTGTAAGTTACATCCATTTATAAATGTAAAGACTTTCAAGTGGTATTAGCTGGTATATTTACACAAACCACATATCCATTAAAATATATTTACAGGAGAACATCCTTCTAACAGCCACAGATTTCTGCCTTCATAAATTATACACTGGACTGTTTCTGTGGGTCTCCCTTCTTTTTTTCTCAAGATGCAGCTTCTGCAAATTGTGTGGTGAAAGCAGCAGCTCTGGGGCTTTCCCCTCCTTCCCTGGTCAAAAAAAAAGAGGTGGTCTTTCACCAGCTTGGTCTCACCCCCATGAAACAATTGTACAGGTGCAGTAGAAGGGCCAGGACAGGAGAAAACCCCAAAAGTTGCTCTCCCAGTGCTGGGTTTAACTTTTTTGCTTGGTCTGTGCAGGGCACCAAGTGCAAGAGCGTTGTTACTCATGGGCAAGAGCTGTGAGATGCAACATGGCTCAGGACAGGTGACAGCAGTTTGAGACAGCTCAAGTGATGCTGTTGGGGAACAAAAGTTAGGGAACTCATTTGTTTAGGAGTTTCTCAGTTACAGGTGAATGGCCACCACAGATAGGACCCTGGCAGAAAGTCCAGACCCATTTGTGTGACCATTTTTTCCTCACGACAGATATGCACATGTTGCTGCAAACAGCATTTTTTGTAGAGCTGGTGATGCATCACAGATCAGTGACAACAGGATGGTGTCCAGAAGGGACTCTTGGGGGGTGAAGTCCTCACTCCCAAGGATCAGGGCAATACCTCTTCCCAGCGTGTTTGTCCATCCTGGTGTGAGGCAAGGGGACACTCACTACCACTGCACACAGGAAACTTCATCCTGTATTTCGATCCTTATTACTTAATGCTTCAATTGTACTTAATGATGTGTTTTATTTTATACGTCGTTTTACTTTATGACTGTTCTCTTGGGTGGATTAATCTGTCATTAGTGCATCATGTTTTATAGGCTTTTCTTTTCCCCTGTTAAGTAGTTTAATAGACTCAGCGAGACACTCCTGGGTGTGTGCTCTGCGGTCTGCCTGCGCACAGCTGGGGTGTAGCTGGGTGTCCCCAACACACCCTGCCAACAGATCAACAGGGTTTTGTGATCTGGGTTTCTACAAACATGGATCATAGAATCATAGAATCACCAGGTTGGAAAAGAATCACTGGATCAATGGTTGGACTTGATGAGCCAGTGGGTCTCTTCTGACCTGGTTATTCTATGATTCTATGATTGAGTCCAACCATTCCCATCAATCACTAAACCATGTCCTTCAGCACCTCATCCACCCATCCCTTGAACACCTCCAGGAAAGGTGACTCCACCACCTCCCTGGGCAGCCTCTGTCAGTGCCCAATGACCTTTTCCATGATTATTTTTTCCTAATGTCCAGCCTAAAACTGCCCTGGCAGAGCTTGAGGCCATTCCTGCTCATCCTGTCCCCTGTCACTTGGGAGAAGAAGCCATTACCCTCCTCTCCACAACCTCCCTTCAGGTAGTTGTAGAGAGCAATGAGGTCTCCTCTCAGCCTCCTCTTCTCCAGGCTAAACAACCCCAACTCTCTCAGCCGTTCCTCATAAGGCTTGTTCTCCAGTCCCCTCACCAGTATATATTATATATACTAATAAACACATAAATAAATAAACATTATAAATATGTTTATAGCCTGCGACAAGAAAAGCAAGTGAATTATGATTGCTTAGGTCATATACACCAACAGAGTTAAGGATAAGGGCTAGGATTTCAACTTGCTGACTGTGTTTGCCTTTACCTACAGCCACCCATGTATGAGGATAGATCGGATTTGTGCTTCTTTGTGAAGAATATGAAAAACTAGTATCAATAGTTGTCTGATTTATACAATAAGAGGTTTACATAATAGAAGCACTGTGATTATTTAATGTGCTATGAGATCAGCTTTGCCCCTGGTCTTTTTAGAGAATCATAGAGCTGGAGGAACCTCAGAAGATCATCTAGTCCCCTTCATTGCTTCTGCCCAGAAGAACGGTTTGTTGTTACTGACAACGCACATACATAGAAACCTCTTCTTATCCACCTAAATGAATAAGAGCATGATTGAAAAGCTTACAACAATGAATATGCCTATACATTCACCTTAAACATATGCGTGCATAGAGAAGGCTGAAAGCAACCATCTGCCAAGGGATAATTCATACATCTGCAAACATGATAGTCCACAAAACTGCTGACTTGTGCAGAACAGCAGCGCAGAGCATGAGCTCATTCCAAGACAAGCATTTCCCTTTGGTGAGTGCATAGCTCCTAACGGTAGGTGAGCTTGGAGTTGGGCACAGGCCTCCAAGCAATACCACACAGAACCAGATCCTAATCTCCCCTATACTTGAAGGGCCCTGATCCTGCAGAAGTTTGAGTAGGAAACAGAATTCCACAATGACAAGGTCCTGACACCGCAGGGATTGCTATATACAACCTGAATTTTACACCTAACTGCATACATGTGCACAGTCATGCTCCAGGGAGATCCCCTGGACGTTTGAAGGGGCTTGCAGAGACAAAGGACCTCCCCTGCACTTCTGGCTGCAACACCAAGGGGAATTTTCGATCTCCAGTAAAGCGAAGGTCTCAGTCAGTAGCTGAGAAAAGGTGGAAAGAAGGTAGTGCTGATAATCATCCAGAGATCCACCTCAGGTAGCCCCCCTCATGTGTGCTTATTTTGAATGATCAGCTCTGATTGTTCTGATTCTTACTTTCAGGGGACCAGGCAGGAAGGAAGGTTTCAAAGCTTGATGCAGTCATCATGAAAGTAACCGTCTCCAGGTCCCCTGAGTCACAGATCAAGATGTCCCAGTTCAAACCAGCATTCTGAAGCGTGCTACAGAAATGCAGCTCACTGGGCTTTATATAGTGTTTGAACTGGATGCCAGGCTGAAGAAAATCTCTTGTTTGAATGAAATCTCAACCTGGATCTTCATCACAAAGGTCCTAAGGATTGTGGTAAAAGGGGCAATATGTGTAGCAATAAGTATACAGATCAGCAACAGGGAACGGGATTATCCCATCACCCTCACATAAGGTTTACAATCACTTTAATCCAAGCATTGCTGAGTTTCTGATCATGTTTATTGCCTATGTCAGAGATTTTCTACCCTTTCATGTTTCAAAGAAGCTTTCTTTGGAGCAATGACAATGATTTTGAGGTGCTATGTGGTTTATTTTCATTCCTTTCTTGAAGGAAGCAAGCTTTGCTGCTTCTTATGAGCCTGTACGTCTCTGAATTCACATGAGTTTGACCAGTAAGTGGTGTAATTGTAAATAGTAACTGTAAATGGTAGCTGTAAATGGTAACTGTAAATGGTAGCTGTAAATGATGCTCCACAGCCTTACCAGCACTGAGCAGGGGCTGCTCAAACTCTTGGAGGGAAACTTTCAGATGCAGTGAAGACCTGACATCTGGGGATTAGGGGACATTAAAGATTCCCTATGTCTGCTGGTGTGTAACCACATGTTGCAGACAAACCCCAGTTTGAACAGTCACTTGCTGCCAGCCATTCCCCTTGCCCACCATGCTGGATGTGCGACTCTTCATTTCTCCCCTGCCACTGATATTCCTATTTAGCACTGGGCACAGCAACTACACTGAGCCCAGGGTCCTGGAGGTGTAGTTGTGAATCGTGGCCTCATTTGATGATACTAAAGAGAAACAGAGGAGAAAGTCCCATTCTTTCCTCAAAACACACTTGGTCAGGCAAGAGATGAGAGGGAGGAATAGGAGGAGATAATGAAGCAGAACTGGTCAGAATGATGGATGTGGGTGACTAACAAAACAAGAACATAAATATGGTAAAGGATGATTGAATTTGAAGGAAAATCACAGAATGAGTGCAGTTCAGCATTATTCTGCAAGGTTTTATGTCCTTATTTTACTGCTTACTCAGGGAATGCTTAGCCTCAATCATCCCTGGGTTATACTTTCCTCTTTCACAGTCATTCAGCTCACAGTTCTCCTGGCTCTCGCACATTGGCAGCTATCAGGGCAGGGCAGGGCAGGGCTGAGGCACTGTCCTGTGGCACTAATCAGGATGATTGTCCATGAGGGACAAGGCTGACATGAACACCCATCTTCAGTGGCAGCAAGAGGGAGAAGAACAAAAAAGCACAAGGAGTCGCAGGAATAATCCTTGAGGACTGTTGCTAATAACCTCTTCCAGCTTCATACTTCTCCTTACCATTTTCCATGTGAGCTTCCTACCCACTTAGCAATTTATGTACTAATCTACAGTGAATCTTCAGTTTCTCTCAGAGGAGCAGCTCCAAATGTTAGTGAAAATCATGGGGGATTTAGGAGACTACTCGCCCTTATAGCCACTGATGTCAGCAGTGCTCACATAAACTGCCCTAAGATGAGTTAGCAGCAACTGACATCATACCAAAAGCACTCTGTGAGGTCACAGTAAAACTGAATGATTAAATCATTTCTTAGGTCATTTCTAGGAATGGAGGATTAATTTGTTTATAGCAGGTATTGCACAACGATCTTCAAACAGAAAGAAAAAATAAAAGGTCACTTCAAACAGCTACCCCTTCCTCTCCAAAAAAAGGTTAGTTTCTTTCTTTTAATCCCTATGGACGCTTATGGCAGCGCAGCTGAAAAGACAGAAAGCAGAAGTGCAATGGAGACACCATGTCCTTGAGCAGGAGGACAATGTTTCCCAGAGCAGATTTGCAGTCAGAAACACTGCAATGTGGAGTAACACACACAGACCCAAACCTCCCTCCAGCAGTCGCTGCCTTGTGGTGATTTGCACTCATGGCTGGGATCTCACAGCTTTGGGGATGAGCAAGCACATTTTTATTAGCTGAGTTGCCAACCCAACAGAAAGAAGACTAAAAGGAGAAACAAAAGCACCATCCTTTTGTTACCCCTTTTCCCATAAGCAGCCAGACACTGAGAGGTGAGCTATGGTGGGTCAAATGTTTTTCCTGTGTCACAGCTGTGAACTGCAGTTACCCTCTTGTTCTACCCCATTTTAACAGATTCATGCAATGGCAGAAGAGAAATGTTTCCAAAAGGTGGAAAAGATGCCACATTTATCCCAGGAAAGTGAACAGGAGCAGGGGCAAGACCTTGGCTTTGGCACAACTGCACTTGAGGCTGGCACAGTCCTTGGAGTAGTTTTGGTAGTGACAGTGGCCCTGGGGGAGCAGCTCAGGGGACTCTATGGGTCAGTAGATTTCTTAATGCAGATTCCCTGTTTCCAAGGCTTGAGTTTTTTGTCCTCAGTTGGCCTCAGGACCAAAGAATAACCCACAGCCCAATTGATCCTCCAGTGCAGATGTTGCTGATGCTTCTGTAAGTGAAACATTCATCTTTCTGTGCTCTTCCCACTCTCATTCTTACTTCTCTCCATTTCCATGAGTGAAGAGGGTGAGAGCAGCCATTTTAGTGAGGTTTTTCAGAAAATCTGGTGGTGAAGTGCTTGTCTGGCAAATGTTCAGAAAGTTTTGTTTCATGGAGCGGTGAACTGCCTCTTTCAAAGTCTTGCTATGGCTGGAGATGGACCATGTACATAGATCCAAACCTAGATTAGGTTTAGGCTAGTACTCAGTAATTAGGCCAGAGGAAAAATCAAAGTTTTGGTCTTAGATCTGAAGGCACCAATTTTCATGAGAGCATTTCTTGCCAAATGTAACCTCAAGATTCTTTCTGATACCTTCTGGCAATGATATGCTGAAGACCACTGAGTATTATTGAGTCTGTTACATGCACATTAAACCTCACATTTAGTTCCCTCTATCTCCTATTTCCTAAGAAGTTTCTGCCAAATAATCTTGGAGGAGGGAAGAGATTTTTATTCACTTTCGTAACATCCACAGTTCATAGTGCCTTCTCTCCTACTACAGAACCCGTGGCCATGTACAACATTCAGCCTCATTAGTGAAGTCATTTGCCGTGTCAGTGTCTCAAGATCTGGTTATAACATGGTTCACTTCAGAACATAATTTAACCTAGCTAAACTTGCTCTGCAAAAGGAGAGAGTGAAGCCTGATTATAAAAGACTCCTTTAAAAAGGAACAAAGAATGGAACCATGGAACCTTGTTATTAGTAGCCATAATGGGTATGGACTTACTTCTCCTGCTCCATAGGGAAGTGGAGAGCCAGACAGTGCCCATCAGGTCAAAAAGGGTTTTGATGAACTCACAGTGACAAGTCCACAGATAGATATGTGACTGGTCAGGGTTGTAGACCTGAATGTGGCAGTGGACCACAAGAGGTGACCATGCTCATATCCCCTCCCTAAACAGCATCTCCTATTGCTGTCCTCAGGCACTGACTGCTGCCTGAATGAATAGCTGGTCTGATGTTCTCACTGTTCAGGTCTTTTCTAATGTCCTTATAACCCTTATGCCAGTATGTGCTTGGTGTAAGATCTGTGTGTGTATGGGAAGGAAAAATAACATAGAACTGAGTCCACCCTAGTCTTTTTTGGGAGACCTTTTCAATTCCTTCTCCACTAAAAGGCAGATGGCAAAATATCACAGCTGGAGTTGAGTTTGAACATCACATAGTGCTGAGCAGAGTTCTCATACACAGCTGCTGCAGTAGAGTCAGTGTGATAACAGTGCCATTCATGGAGATCAACACTCTCATATTTAAACATCTGTTTCTAAAATAGTTTAACCTGTGTGTTTTCTCTACAACCTGCAAATGTTCAGTATATGCTGAATTCAGTAGAGTTCTGATTTCAGCAGGATTTGCAAGAGATGTCTGCTAATCTTCTTTCTTTTCTTTGTTTTCTGTAAGAAAATACAGAGAAAAATAAGTGAGCCAAATTATCACTGCCAAATACCACAAATGAGCATACTTTGTCCATCATACATGTCATTATCTTTATTACAGCAGCATTTCATGTGGATTATAAAATGTCACAGAAACGTCATTGTTCCCTCTGTCCAAAGATACATAACAATAATAATAGTCTTACAAGTTTATTTTTTTCATCTGTGGATGTGAGAAGCTCTTTAAAAAGGTCAGTATCATTATCCTCCCTTTATGGCAGGGGAAAAAAGACAAAGGCCAAACTGTTCTTTCTAGCTTTAGGCATCTAGGATCCTTCCATTAGTGAAGGCAGAGAGCAAGAAAGATATATGCAAGGAGATCTGAGTTGCTTTTTGGAAGGGACACATCCTCTCTGTGACCCCAACAGAGGGGTTCTACCCAGGAGACACCTGCTGCCTTGCTGGCTCCTCAGTTAGATACCTAAAGTCAAGAGGATGAATTACAGCCTGCTCATTTGTGTCAGTTTTTTTAACTTTCAACAACAGAGCATGAAACAGAGCATGAAACCACCTCCTGTTTCCCACCCTCATGCTGTGTCCCCTCTTTTTCTTTCTGAAATAATGGTGACAAAATTCTTCCAGCATTACCCTTGCTGTCAAGCTAGTGTGTCTCTGTGTGTAGACAGGACTTAGTGTTTGGTTTGTGGCAGAGCAATTTTTGCCTGCCCATGCATGATGGTGTGGTAGATAAATCACCAAAACAAACGTGCACTGAAAGTACTACATAGCCCTGTTTTCCTAAACAAGACCCTACACTGTTCTTCAGCTGAGGAACCTGATCTTCCCCCTGCTGTGTTATGTCTGGCCACCGCTCTGCTCTGGGATATGCCAGGGAGACGTAAGGTGGAAGCGGAGCAGTGCTAATGTGCTTCTGTCACAGGTGTGCAGCAGCCAGAGCCACAAGGAGAAATACAGTCTGTCAGCCAACCCACTCTGCACCCACCAAGGACACTTGCAAACCAGCTGCTGATCATGAATCACCATGAAGCGCAATTGTCTTTGACCATGAACAAGTCCTTGACTTCATCCTCTTCCTTGTGAAAATAATCCTAGAATCATCAGTGTTTCCCCAACTGCCTTTTTTTCTTTCACAGTGGAGGGTGTCAGCATTATTGTCAGTGACTTCACTCACAGCATAGGCTGACCCACTGTGGTTGCCTTCCCTGAGTGCTGACAGTATTTTCCCTCCTGAACCTTCATTACACTTTTGTTCTCCAGGGAAAGGCTATCACAAGTATCTTTTAAATACCATGACTTCCATGTGGGAAATGTTTAAGAAACATGATACTTCTAATAAAGAAAAAATTGAATTATTAATTTAATTCTGCACTTAACTAACATTAATGTTATCTCATTATCCTATGAGATTAGGATCCTTGCTCCTGAAAGTGCTTTTATTCTAATGATACACACATTTAAAACGGGCAGATCATGCAGATTACTTCCATCTCCTTCCGAGTGGCTGCTCTAGCCATGGGCAGCATGAGAGTTCCTAGGCTCCCTTGCTGGTCTCACAACTCTTGGTTTCAGTGGGAAAGGCCAAATGAGGACAGGCATCAACTGGTGATAAGAATAGTCTCAGGATATGTGGGCTCCTTTTCCTCAGACTGAGAAGTACTTGTGATCTTGTGCCTCATTTTGCAGGTGTGCCCTCCAGCCACCATGCCCAACAGTGGACATTGCTAGCATGCTAACAGTGTGCTGCCAGGGGGGGAAGGGGAGAAGATCTTCAGGTTTTGGATCCTTGAACTCCTGAGAAAGACACCCAGCTTATGTAGAGGAGGCCTAGACACATTTGTGTGGTCAGCAGAAAGATGAGAGCAGCTCAGCAGGCAGACTGAGGTTCTCTCTGTTGCCTCTCCAGTAAGAATACAGGGAATGAAGGGAAACAGGAACATCTGCCCTGAGACAAGGCACCTAAAGCTGCAGCAACACACTGTCTCATTGAAGCCATGAAAACAGGCAAAGCAGATCTGACCCACAGCAAAGACTATGAGACTCAGGAAGGGCAGGTGGTCTGGAAACAGGGACTGAATGTGGGAGCTGTTTTGGGGTGAAACTCGTAGCAGAAAAGAGAACTTAAGGCAGAAGGGCAAACCTATGAACCAAAAATCAATCAGCTTTGTCTAAGAAGATTTCACCTAACAGATCAGAAAAAGGAATAAACTAGAACAGAATGCTCTGAAGTTGAAGAAATAATTGAAGATAAATCCAATGCTTTATCACACCACAGTAATCAGTTTGAGGGATTTCAGTGGCACCCATGAGACCACTCATGGGAATAACAGCAACTAGATAACTGCTGGTATGATTCAACAGTACAAACCACTACTTATACTGATTAATCCTTCCATATTTCTTGCTTCAATAGGTTACTGCTTGTAAATCAAAAGTCAAAGCATTTTTCCTGCTGTGTCACTCTGTGCTTGAGGCTGTATGCAAAGCATTCAAGAACAGTGTGCAGTGAAAGCCACTGCTCAGGGTGGCACATGCAGGTCCCTTGCAGATGCATGAGGATCTGCAGAGCAGTGCAATACTGACTAGAAGAGAAACCCCTCCACGTTTTTAGTGGTTTTACCTACTCTGTGCCCTTTTGTATGCATTTGCACGTGAAAAGCTAGCAAGGTAGCCGTTGAAGGACGTGTTATAAATTCATTAAGGTCCAATAGCAGTGCTCTCACTGAGATTATCTTTTCACCTCACTGAAACCCAGGAGATTGTTTGAAAAGGAAGGCACAATTTGATGTGAATAAGAGCAGAGGAATCAAGGTCTTCATTCCTCAGAAGCCTGAAAAATACTTTGGTCTTGCAGACTGCTTCTGCCCTCCCTTGATAACAGCACTGTAACAATGCTGATAACAACAGGCCACCTGCTATACCTGTTGCACAGCTATGAATGCAATGAAAATAAAGGCTAAATGTTACCTACTCATGTAAGGACAAGGTCACTCAGTCATAATTACTAGAAGAAAACATGGCAAGGGCTTGGCTAACCACATAGCACGATTACCGCCGAGTCCTGGCATCGGACTGCATATTGCAGCAAAGCCAACACAGCCAATCTATAGCACTTAGTCATAAATAGTTCCTTTCTGAGTGCCTCTGAAGCTCTTTTCAATATCAGCTGGTTGATCTGTACAGCCTTCTGTGGTGAAAAGGCAGCAGTACTGATTCGGGGTGCCCCAGGCTGACCCTGGCTTGGAGCCCAGGCTCTGCTCTGTGTCAGTGACCCAGAGTCTGCTGCCAGCTTTGCTGCAGGCTGCCTGCAGGGCCACAGGCAATATTTCAGGTCTGCCTGTGCCACCACGACCCACTTGCCTGCAAAAGGCAGAAGACACCTTCTTCCCACCTCTCTGGTCCTTTCTTGGGCAACTAGGCTTGGATGGTTTTCTCAAAGGGCTTTGTTCCTTGTGTTTATATCTGAATTACTCCATGCTGGGAGCAGAGACTCCCTAGCCTTCTATTCCCCCCTGCTTTTTTAACAGCTAATTCACATTGTATCTCCCCGATGACTCCACACACAATGTTTTCAACACTGTAGATGCTATCTGCTGTGTATGCTAACCACATATCCTTGAGAAACACTCCAACAACCAACTCATAACAAATTCTACAAAACCATTCTGAGTCATTATTGGACTTTGCTTTATTTTTTCAAGCACAGTTTAAGAAGAATCACCAAAGCACAGCACTCACTGAGCCAGGCAGCAGTGTGTGGTGGGACCACATGTCATATCCCAGCCAAGGGGAGCAGCATCACATGGGTACAAGGTGGGTGACATGACGCATCATGGGCTCCATACCTTGCAGTGGGGTCTGGGTCACTGCTACATACTTGGAGGTGAAAAAAAAGCATGTATACAACAAATGGTGCAAGGCACGTCACTTCATCAATTGCCTCCATGGGGGCACAGACTCCCTCGGCCGAGGAAGCACCCCTGGAGGCTGTAACACCCTAAACCACTTGAGTCATAATCCCCTGTCCTCCTCCTTCCTCCTGGGAGTGGCAGCAATTTGCTATCAGTGTAAGCCTGTTGAAGCAAACTGCTAACCCTGCTGCGCAGCCAAGTGACAAACCTCCACCCTGCTGTCCACCTACACCTCGCCTCATTTGGAGAGGAAGGGAACAGGAAAGAAGACTCCAGCTTAATCCTCCACAACCAGGTCCTGGGTCTGAGCAGCTCTGAGTAGTCAGAGGTGGTTTTTCCCTGGCTGGTTTTCTTTTTCTTTTTTTTTTTTTTTTT
>WAAB01022396.1:38979-61945 GCA_013389865.1 Piaya cayana
ATTTGGCATGCAGAGGAAGAATTTGTTCTTGCTCTCCAGCTCTCAGTGGGCGCACTGCCAGGCACTGGCTCTCTGGCTGTGGCAATTTCTCCTTAAAGGTGATATTCCACAAACAATAACAGACTACAGCTGGACCTGCTCACCCAACTTTTTCCCAAAGGTTTTAAAGAGTAACTCTCCAAAGAAGCTAACATGTGGCTCTCGGCAGTTCCCTCTTCATCACTGGGGCCAAGTGCAGCTCCTAGAGAAGGACCCTTCCATTTAGAAAAGCAGGCCACCTCCTTCACTCATCTAGCTCACTGAATTAATAAATAGTAGAGTGGATAATGAGTAACCATTTACCACCTTGTAATCTCCATTCCGGCAAGTTACGGAGAAGCAAATGTCTGTCCCAAATTCTGCATTTCCCTCCCCTCTGGATTAATGGAGCATGTGCATTAGTTCATTCAGGGATATATTGCTGGTCTCCCTATTTAACCTACTTATCTTAAACTATCTTATCCTATTTGCCCCACAATTTCTAAAAAGATCCTACCCAAGGACAAGATCATGCTTGTGAAATTTTTGTGTGTATTGGTTTAGTTTTGGCAAAGCAAGGAGGTAGTTAAAATGAGACTTAAAATGGAAAGCTAGCTGCTAGCGTCTCTCCATAATACATGTCTACCTTGCAGGAGAGTTGTGAGGATTAATTAATTTGTGTTTGTTAAGCACTTTGAGATCCTAAGATCAAAGGTTCTATAGAAATGCAAATTGTTACTATAATGATAAATTCTTTATATGAGCTCATATGTTTTGCCTTAGAGGCACAGTCTCACCCAAAGTTGCGTAGTTATACGTGTAAATCTTCAAGCATTATGATGAAAATATACTCTGAGGGCCTGATCCTTCCTTTTGCTCTAACACTTCATGCACAGGGTTCCCGTTGACTTCAGGCAGGTCCCATGCATGGGGATTGTGGGATTCAATGTGTTTGGGAAACAAAAAGACCATTTTGTGGCTGCAGGTTTCACATTAACATATATAATTCCATCTCACTCCATAAAACTGCTGCTGCTGCTAGTAGTTACGTCCATCTTGCTAATGAAAGGACTGAGTAGATGACAAAATTTGGATATGAATTTTGACCATCCCAATTCTCAGGTTTTCAGAGATTTTCTAGAGAAACAGGGAGGTAAAACCCTGCCTTAGTTGCAAACTGCTGCTGTCTGTAATGGATATAGGATCCCATCACCATAGCCAAACGTCATTCCTTATGCACAAGATGTGCCCATTTGGCCCTTACCCCTGTGCTTTTGCAGGGAAATAAGGAATATAGGTTTTCAGGCACTTGCATACTTGTGCAACTGCCAGGGAACAAGTTCTCAGGAGGAATGGTCACCCAGGGTAGGTTGCCTACCTGCCATCATGACATCCCTCCATGTTTCCATTTCTCTGGCATGCAGGCACCTCTACTCACACCTTTACTGGACTGGGACAGAAAAACGTCATGAAGTTGGTTTGCATAACCCAGTAGCTTACCTGGAAGCAGAACACAGATCCAGAAATGCCAAATGGAAAGCAGGTCTCCTGTACAACCTCACACTCAAAGCAGGCACCAGATCAGATCAGCCACAGCTTTTTCTAGATAAAAACTGAAAATCTCCAAGGATGGCCACCCCATCTCTCTAAGTATCCGTCTAAAGGCTGCACTATTCTCCTGGAGAAGCTTCTCCTGACATCCAGCCTGAACCTCCAATGCCACAATTTATGGCCATTATTCCTTGCTATAGTGCATGGCAATCTTGGGAAGAATTTTGCACCACCTTTAATCTACTCTTCAGTTAATTGCCTCTCAAACTGCTCTTCACTAGATTAAACTAATTCCAAAATAACCAGCAATCATAATCTAAAATGTGAGGGTTTTGGCTGTGTGGTGTTGCTTCATGGGTGTTTGTACTGGGTATTGTGTAAGTGAGGCTACAACTCTTACATTTCATAGAAGATGAATCAAAAGTAAGGAACCAACACACTACCTCTTCAAAGTATCTTACCATTTGTATAGTCTCAAAAGATTTCTGTTGCATGAAGTCCTTCCAGGAGTGGAAGGTATGATCCTGATACTGCATTATTCCCTTCCCCTGAGATGGAAACCTTCATGAATTCTCAATTAATCTGGGAAACTGCTTGCCACATGATACCTACCTAGTATTATAACAGAATAGAATGAATATTTGTCATGTTTAACATTTCCAGAATAGTTCTGGCTTGAGCTAAAGTAGAATTGGTTTCTAACTTCAGCTAAGTTTTGTCTAAGTAACCTAATTTTCTGAAAGTTAACTGCATGTTTTTTCCAGTGTTTCTCTCTAGAAGTGATAACATGGAGCACTGTTACACAGAAAGGCCATTGCTTATACCTAATCCTAAAGTGACCAAGGCCACCCTTGAGCTAGTGGAGTGCCATAAATCAAAGAGGCAAAAAAGGTTGCACCTGCAGGGAAGACAGGACAGGACAGGTGACCCCCAAACTGACCAACAGACTGTTCCATCCCATATATGTGATGCTCAGTATAAAACTGAGAGTTCATGAGGGTCTCACTCTCTTCTTTGATAGTTCATATCTATTGAGGACTTTGTCTTTTTGTCCCTGATCTTGGACATGTGTGTTCCTGAATCCAGTTCATGAGTTCACCTCCCTCCTAACCTTAGACCCTTTCCCTTGTTGCTCTGCAGCATTTGTGGTGATGTATAGTCATCAAAGAAGAGAGTGGGGGAGGGATTTCATATATTTGTATATATTTCATTATATTATTATTATTTCATTAAAGCTCAGTTTTAGTTTCCAACCCACAAGTCTTTTCCTTTCATTTCCCTTTCCCTGGGAGTGGGGGATGAGGGGAAGGGAATTGTGAGTTCAACTGTTCAGTTTTAGCTGATGAAATTGGCCAGGCTAGAACTAAACCATGACAAGAATTTAGAACCTTCTAAATTTTATACTTGTCTCTCCTTTTCTCCAAGTGTTCTGGGTCCTGATTTTACGCACTATGCAATACATTCCCTTCTCCCCTTCACATTACTGATTCCTCCTACCAGAGATAATAACTAAAGACTAACGCTGCCATAGACCCTAGGAAACTTCTGATAAGTTTCTTAGATTTTGTGTTACCAGAAGAGGAAGACGTCCTACATGTTCCTGTCATTTGTCTACCTGAAGACAGCAAAAATCAGAGGAAGAGAGGGCTGCAGTTAAAACCAAGACACTGAGCTTCCTAGCCATCCTTACTTTTATCAGAAAGCATTAATGTGTACTGAGCTCTGCACTTTGACACACATTAACCAGAAGATAAGCTTTTGTGAGTGATGTCAGAATGTGCACCATGCACAAACAAAGGCTTAGGGACTGGGTTGTGCTCACCAACATGTGCTACTATCTGCTTCAACCCCTGTCTCCTCGTGTCGTATACTAAACTTCCCACCAGTAATTGTGAGTTTGCTGGAGCAGTCTGTAGCCTCACTGTGTTTTTACAACACCTGAAGATCCAATCCAAGGGAGAGATCTTAGGCATTAAAGAAAATCGGTCTGTAACTTCCATGGTCTCCTCTCCACAGTACAGACTGACCTCTGGTTTTCAAGCCAATCCTTAAAAGCTTGCAAGGGCTGTTCTCACTCTTCCTAACCCTCAGGGAATTTGGGCATTGTCTTTGGCATAACCAAGATGAGATGAAGAATTGATTTAAATATTTTAAAAGTCCATTAACTGTTGCTTATAGAATCCATGTATTAAATATAACAAATGCTGGAGCCAAATCTTATGATCTGGCTCACCTCTGCTGGGTGCTGAGCTCATGCAGAGGATGATGCTACTCCAACATCTTGCAGTATCAAGTATATTTAACAACATGCATGTGAGAGCACTGGCTTTCTTCAGTTTCTTTTTTTATCTCAAATCTGTAAATGTGAAGGACTGGAAAAGCCTCAGACACAAAACCGGTGCTGTAATGTCAGAGTTATGTGCTTCACCACATAGCATGTGTGTGAGTGTGGATGACTCGTTTAGAACATACTGGGCTGACTTTCTCCTAAAAAAGGAAAGATAGAAAACAGAATGGTAAGCATTTCTGATGTCGAGCTGCAAAGTAAAGCTTTCCAGTCACTTCACAAAGTTTTCCGTCACTTCACATGACTTTCAATCACTCCATCTCCTTTAGTTTTGCCACTGCAAGGAGCTATTTTTTGTTCATTGCTCTGACTCAAAAAAAGCCATATAACATCACATTTGCAGCACTGAGTGGCAAGAAACTGCATTCAAATAGCAAAAATGTAGCCTGGAAGTACACTGTTTGCTCTAATGGTCTTTTTTGAATCACGGGGGAAACTTATAGCTTTTTCCTGACAACAAACTGAAAGGCAGTCAGGAGCTATTGCTCCAAGGTAGCCTCACAGGAGTTCCCCGTGGACGTGTCCTGCACTCAACGGGATGTAAAGGGTTTCCACCTTGCATAGGTCAATGGCTTGGCACTTCTCAATAGGAACGTTATTGTCTGTCGTCCTGCACAAGCCACAGAATCTCACACTATGCCATCTTTTCACCCATAAAGCAGAGGTACTATTTACAAGCTGCCACAAGGCTTAATTTCTTAAGAAGTGCAAAGACCCTCAGAGGGTAAGAAAGCAGTTGAGAAATGTCAGGTGTTACCTTGACGTTTCCTTCAACTGCTATGATGGTGCTGGCCAGGGAACCCATTCCTCGACCAGCGGGCAGTTCTCACCACCTGGCCAGTGGTTGTGGGAACCTGGAGTTTGGCTCCAGCTGCTCTCAAATTCAGAGGTCTGCAAGAGCTGGAAGACCCATCACTCAGCAGGACCAGGGGCCACCGAGTCACTGCTGCTGCAAAATGCAGAAGACATCTACAGCTACAGGGTAGTCCTCCCCATCCCCTGTCCCTCCATGGCAACAAAGGCCCTGCTTGGAGAGAAAGTAAGGACAGGAAACATCAGGAAGATGTGGTCACACTCTCCTGCCAACATATGCTTTTCCAGTGCCCTCTTCTGGAAAACATTTTTGGCCCACGCAGCTGCCTTGTGTAAGGTAGTTGGAGACTGGCAGTGACTTGCAAGGAGCTGCAGGAGTATCACCCAGCTCTTCAGACCCAGGATCTGCTCTGCTTCTGTCACCTGTGGACCAGTGCAGCTCCTCACACCCTTCAGAGCAGCTTGGCCAGACCCTCATGACATTAGCCAGAAAACAGGCACCAAAGAACGTGCTTCCTTGCTCTCACCTGATGCACCTGAAGGCTGTCTTTGGCTGTCTCCTAGCACGGAGATCCAGGGCCAGACCCCTCTCCTTCCCTGCAAACCTTGTGACTCCCACAACCAGCCCTTGCTACCAGCAGCTCAAGGATCACCCAGAGACAAAATCTGGGAGGGGGATAAAACATTTTGGTAATCCTGTCCTTTTGAGAAGCTCATATAAGATCACTATTAATCACTCGCAGCTAATGCATCCATCAGTTCCTTGGACAATCACACCCTGGAGTGGTTCTTGCTGCCTCTTTTTGCTGGGAGACCAGTTGATCTCTGCCTTTGCTCTACAGGCTCAGGTGTGGGTGCATGTCATCTCACATCCCTACCTGAGCACTGCTGGTGCCCTCCCCACCAGTGTCTGCCCTCCTGCATCAGCTCAGGCCAGTCGACCCAGTGAGGATGGAAATACAGGCTCTACTCCAGATCCAGCTGGAGGTGAAAGGGGAGAGGGAAGATGACAGCTAGTATGGGGCACACAGTGGAGAGCTGAGGCCAGGTGATAGCCACCATCCCTATCCCGCGGAGCCAAATCTAGGGGCTCACAAGCCTCGTTATATGTCCCGTTAACTGCCAGAGGAATTGATGTGAAAGTCCTCTGGATTTTTGATGAGTTATCTCAACACAGGCAACACTCATGCAGTGACAGGAATAGCTGTTGAGGGAAGGTTGTTGGAGACCAGATGATGTGGATGCTACACACTGTGACGGCTTTCCCTGCTGCCTGCTTGCTAAGATTCAGAAAACCTTCCCCAGTTTGTGCCTGTGTGTGGCCATATGCACACACACTAAACATACTTTTTAAAAAAATCTTGTAGGAGCTTTTGTTTCTTCTTTCATTATTTTAACCAAAGCCAGCTTGGTCCCCAGACATTTCTTTTGGCTGTGGCCCAGCTTGCCTTTTGTTTCTTATCTGCTTGATCTTGGTGTTTTCTTTTACTCCTTCAAGGGATTCTTGTGCAGCCCCCCCCCCCCCCCCCCCCCCCCCCCNCCCAGCCCAGCTCTGGCAGCTGGGACAGCTGAAGGGTACAAGGACATCCCATTGATCCACTTTTGGCTGAAACATGTTGGGTTTTCCAACGGGACTCAGAGGAAGAGATGGGAGGATGAGTGGAAGAGATGGGAGAATGCAACAGGATGCAGCCTTTTTGGTACATCCACAAGAGAATCCCACACCCTGCAGCAGCCAGTGTTGCCCATCACCTTTCCCCATGGCATGGTACCCACCTGCCAGCTCTGCAGAAGGGCAGGGACTGACCAAATGTCTCTGCCTTCAGCAAGCCATGGCCTTCCCTTAACTCCTAATTAAAACAGCCACTAGTGATTTGAAGATTGGGAGCAGGAGTGGCCTGAGCTCCATCCTGCAGTGTGAGTTGCAGAAAGGTTTTCTGCCTTTATAACAAACGCCCCAGAGGTGGCAGGGTATAAAAATTCTATTTTTGTTATGCTAAAGGCAGCCCCATCCTTTAGAGCTCCCACATCCAGGGACAGGACAGGGACTCGGTCCCTGTGGAGTTGCATCTACCATGGGGTAAGACTTGAGGTTTTTAAAGAGATGGGCAGAAAGCACCCATCGGGTGGGAAGGAAAGTCATTCCAGAGATAAAATGGGAGAGGGTTAACACAAGTGTATAATTTTTACCTGCTTACTATCTTCCCCAAAGTTCATTCTTCAAACAAGCCAGTGCACAGGGAAACAAAACGACTTTCCACCAGTGTCAGAGCAAAGGCAGAGGGAAAACAGATCATACAATCATCAGGCTGGAAAAGATCTCTTGATTCAAGTCCAACCATTCCTATCAACCACTAAACCATGTCCCTCAGCACCTCGTCCACCCATCTTTTAAATACCTCCAAGGAAGGTGACTCAACCACCTCCCTGGGCAGCCTCTTCCAGTGCCCAATGACCCTTTCTTTGAAATCTTTTTTTCTGCCCCTGGTGGAGCGTGAGGTCATTCCCTCTCGTCTTGCCCCTTGTCACTTGGGAGAAGAGCCCAGCTCCCTCCTCTCCACAACCTCCTTTCAGGTAGTTGTAGAGAGCAATGAGGTCTCCCCTCAGCCTCCTCTTCTCCAGCCTAAACAACCCCAGCTCCCTCAGCTGTTCCTCTTGTTCTCCAGCACCTTCACCACCTTCATTGCTCTTCTCTGGACTTGCTCCAGAGCCTCAACATCCCCCTTGTGCTGAGGGGCCCAGAACTGAACATACGATTCAAGGAGCGGTCTCACCAGTGCCGAGTATAGAGGGAGAATAACCTCCCTGCACCTGCTGGTCACGCCATTTCTGATCCAAGCCAAGATGCCATTGGCCTTCTTGGCCACCTGGGCACACTGCTGGCTCATGGTCAGTCACTGTCAACCAACACGCCCAGGTCCTTCTCCTCCAGGCAGTTTTCCAGCCAGACTTCTCCTAGTCTGTAGCTGCGCAGGGTTGTTGTGCCCCAAGTGCAGAACCCGGCATTTGGCCTTCTTAAACCTCATCCCACCAGTCTCAGCCCAGCGGTCCAGCCTATTCAGATCCCTTTGGAGCCTCCCTGCCCTCCAGCAGATCCACAATTCCACCCAGCTTAGTGCCTCCTGCAAACATGCTAAGGGTGCACTCAATGCCTTCATCCAGGTCATTGATAAAGACATTGAACAGGACTGGACCCAGCACTGAGCTGAGAAATATATCGGATAACACCCTTGGCAGGCAGGGATGGAGGCAGGGGCAGCACCACTGAGCGCAGCTGTCAGTGCTGAGACATGAACCCGAGGGGCTGCGACTGTCACCAAATGGGACGACTCTGGGGGGGACAAACACTTCCCCCACCGAAGCCACATGGGTGATGCTCTGTGCCCAGTGGCTCAGCGTTTCGTTTCTCTGGCAACTGCCCGAAGCATCCCTCACAGCTGGAGCCCTGCAGAGAGTTGACCGCGGGGACAGGCGACGAGGACGGTGAGGAGGGGATCCCGCTGCAGAGACCGACCCCACTCATCGCACGGCGGGGGCGGGGGTGAGCGGGGCTTAATAGTGGGCGGGGCTTAGACGGGAATTAGCGTGCGGTAGGAAGTGGGCGGGGCTTTGGGCTGCCCGATGATTGGCTGGACACCAGAGAGTGGGCGGGGATACAGAGGTGGGCGGGTCTTAAGCGTGCCCGGTGATTGGTTGGAAGGTGGTCGGTGGGCGTGACTTACTCACAAAGGGGGCGTGGTTTTCCCCGCGCGTGTTCGGCGCCGACGTCACAATAGCGGCTGCCCCAACGTTCCTGCCCGGCCGGAGCCGATCGGGGCTGGTTTGAGCTGGTGCGTTGCCATAGCGACGCCGGCTGCCCTATAAATAAGGGCTCGGCGGCGGCGGCCGAGCTTTGTGCACCGCGGCTGCCCCGCTCTTCCCGTTCCTTCAACCGTCGCCGCGCCCGCTCCCAGCAGCTGCACCAGGAGGAGGAGGAGGAGGAAGAAGAGGCGGCGGCTCGGGCTTTGACAGCGGCTCCCGGCAGCGCTGCCCGAGCGGAGGCGAGGTGAGAGGAGCGGGGCGGAAGGGGCCGGCGCGGAGCCACGTGTCCGCTGGGCCGGGGTTGCGGCTCCTCCGGGAACCCGCGGCTCCTCCGGGAGGCGCAGAGCGGGTGGGGAGAGGCAGTAACGGGGCAGGAACGGTGAGCAGCCGCCTGATCTGCTGGGGGGTGGCCGTGCCCGTGGCAGGGGCTTGGAATTGAATGGGTCTTGAGTTCCCTTCCGACCCAAACCGTTCTGTGACAGCCCGGGAGAGTTGGGCTTGTTCAGCCTGGAGAAGGCTCTGGGGACACCTTAGAGCAGCCTCCCAGTACTGAAAGGGGCTACAGGAAAGCTGGGGAGGGGCTCTTGGTCAGGGAGTGCGGGGATAAGATGAAGGGGGATGATTTGAAGCTGAAAGAGGGTAGAGTGAGGTGAGATCTTGGGAAGAAACGTTTTCCTGTGAGGATTGGGAGACCCTGACACAGGTTTCCCGGAGCAGTTGTGGCTGCCCCATCCCTGGAGGTGCTCAAGACCAGGTTGGATGAGTCCTGGAGCAACCTGATCCAGTGGGAGGTGTCCCTGCCCATGTCAGAGGGTTGGAACTGGGTGGGCTTTGGGGTTCCTTCCAACACAAACCATTCTGTGACAGGCTGGGAGAGTTGGGGTTGCCCAGCCTGGAGAAGGCTCTGGGGACACCTTAGAGCAGCCTCCCAGTACTGAAAGAGGCTACAGGAAAGATGTAGGGGAGGCTTTTTTTACAAGGGCATGTAGTGATAGGATGAGAGGGTATGGCTTTAAGTTGGAGGGGGTAAGATTTAGATTAGACATTGGGAAGAGGCTTTTCGCAGTGAGGGTGGTGAGGTTTCCTGGAGCAGTCGTGGCTGCCCCATCACTGGAGGTGTTCAAGACTAGGTTGGATGGGGCTTGAAACAACCTGATCCAGTGGGAGGTGGGAGGTGGGAGGTGTCCCTGCCCATGGCAGCGAATTGGAACTGGGTAGGCCTTATGGCCCCTTCCAACCCATTCTGTGTATGCCTCAGGGTGCATCACCCTTAGGAGCCCTTCCTACCTGTCCTGAGGGTCTTGGTGTTAGGGCCAGGCTGTGGGAAGAGGCAAGCTTTAGTTAAAGCTATCCCTCAGGGTACACTGAGATGTCTCCTTGGGAAGCCTTGGTACCTTAGAATGATTCGGGTGGGAAGGGATCTCAAAACCTACTCAGTTCCAACCCTCCTGCCATGGACAGGGACACCTGCTGGATTAGGTTGCTCAAAGCCCCATCCAGCCTGGTCTTGAACACTTCCAGGGATGGGGCATCCACAAGTTCTCTGGGAAACCTGTTGCAGCACCTCACCAACCTCATTGTGAAGAACTTTCTAACATCTAATCTAAATCTTCTCCACACTAATTCAAAGCCATTTCCCCTCATCCTGTCACCGCATGCCCTCTGATCATCATGGCCTCCTCTGGACTCACTCCAACAGTTCTATATCCTTCTTCTGTTGGGGATTCCAGAACTGGACACAGGACTCCAGGTGGGGTCTTATGAAAGCAGAGCAAAGAGGGAGAATCATCTCCCTCATCCTGCTGGCATTGCTTCTTTTGGTGCAGCCCAGGACGTGGTTGGCCTTCTGGGCTGCGAGTGCCCATTGCTCGCTGATGTGGAGCTTCTCATTAATCAGCCCCAAGCATCAGAGGCTGCAGAGGTCCTTACCCAGCAGCACAACCCTAGCCCAGTTGCTGGCTCAGCTGAGGGACTGCATCCATTTACAGGGAGAAAGGCTGTCAGTGGGATCAGGCAGGAAGCTGTTTCCTTCCCTGCGACCTGCTAACTCCAGGGCCAGGATAGCCCCGGGCACCCTTTCTAGAGGCAGCTTTGGTATTTGAGTGCAGAGCCTGCAGGCATGACTCAGCTGTGTCTAAATACAGCTGCTGAATAAGGGAATGTTCTGGAGAGCAGCTTCTAAATGGGCACAAGTCGCCTTTTTTCTGGGAAGCTGCAGCCCTTTTGCACACAGTCCATATAGACAAATACACTGGGAGGTTACAATTTCTGTCTACATGATCACGTTCTGTCCGTATTCTGTGTAATTACACTGTAGTTAAAATTGTGTAATAAAGTGGAGATGAAGAGCTTGCAAGAAGTTCTTAACAGTCTTCTGTGACCAGCAAAAGTAATTCCGCTTTGAGGTTAATAGGAAAAGGGCTTTTTGTGTAGCTCTGCTGAGGAGAGGATAAACTAAATTCTTCCTGATGGTGTTCGCTTCACAGCTAGAAGTCCCTGAACTGCTTCCTGCCAAGCTGCAACATCTTGTTAAAATTGTCGTACAATAAGATGCAGCTTCTCTTTGGAAACAGCTTCCTGAGAAGTGTTTAATTTGCTGTTTCTTAAGGTCCTTTCAAAGAGGCTTTTAAGAGAAGACTTTAATCCAACTTCTGGGAGAATTAACACTGCATGTGAATGAGAGCACGGGGACAATGAGGCTCGGGGGATTGTTGGACTTTATTTCATTAGAGTTAAAGCTTAATCTAGTTTGAATCTTAAATCTGGTTAATCCCCAATAAGTGAGATGATTAAAAAGAATGTGTAGTACCTCTTGACCGTGTGACAGTTCAGGTGTCATATGTTTCTGTAGGCTGAAATTAGGTCGCATAAAACCTGACTTTTTGAAGTCATTCAGTAGGTGAAGTGTAGTGGATTTTGGTGTTCACAGTGTATGGAATTAATTCTCTTGGTCATAGAACCTTGTTAATCTGTAACAGCTATAAAGCATAAGTTATTTTTCATATCATTTATAGCCAGCCTTTTAGAAAATAGAGGGAACAGTGATGTAACCAAAGGTTAGTGCATCATCTTTGGTCCAAATCTGTATGACTAAACTGAGTGTAAAAAAAAAAAAAATGCTGAGAGAAGGCTGAAGGCTGGACCCGGTTACGTGAAACCATATCTTCCCTATGAGTCACTTGCAATGCTGAGGTCTTTAAAAGGTAGCACACATTTCTGTTCGAGTTCACAGCTTAATGGTGTAGGCTGTCATTCTCTATTTGGACTGTCTAATGAAAGAATTATCCATACACTTTGCCATGCGCTTCATAGGTGTTGGATGGTAGAGGAATGTACTTTTGCTCTTGAGTTCTGATTCTGAGACTTGTACTTGGCTGTAAGATTTCTGTTAACAATGAAGACTTGTTTTGGACTACTGTAAAATCCTGTTATGAAGTGTTAATTGGAATCACTAAGACCTTGTCTGCAGATCATAGTTGTGAACCACTCTCTTAGTATCTATGTACCACTCCTGAAAGCTGAGATTTTCATTTCATGTAGCTTGAAGATCATGGATAGAACAAGGAAGCTTTAACCACCACCAGAGCAACTTCAGGGAGAGCTCTTATCTCATGATTTGTTTGTGTATAGTCTGAACTATAGCGAGAATCCAGATATTCAGCTGGCTCTGACCTCGTGGAAGTTGTTACTGTTCAGAAGTCAGTAGCATCCTCAAATTCTGTTTGTGGTAACATGTAAACCCTCTTCTCAGAAACTGGTGAGCTACATTAGTGCTTAAGAAATGTTAAAAAGAAGTAGTGTTTTGATGCTGCCACTAGCCGTAATGTCAACAGTTCTGATGTGGACCTGAAGGAAGAGACAGGGGAAACTTAATAGCTTTAGTACATCACACAGTGTACAGAGGAGAACTTGCCTTCAGGCTAACAAGATTATTTTGTGGAGTTCTTCCTTGGTTGTGATTAAAGTTTATCTGTCATCTATGTAAATTCCTAATCTCTGCCACGATTACAATGATCACCATAGGAATTGTATAATTGTAAATTATATGCCTACAATGTACTGATCATATAATGTCTGTATGAATTTTAGTGAAGTAGTGAATGTAAACTGTATGAGTTTAAATTAATGTGGTTTTTTATATCTGCAGTTTGCAATTGATTCCTTTCGCATAAACCTGAAATCTCAAGAAATCATGACTAGCTTCAGCAATGAAGAATTTGAATTCACCTTCCTTGACGAAGGCTTTACTGCCAAGGATATCCTTGACCAAAAAATAAATGAAGTGTCATCTTCTGTAAGTATGATAGGAAAATCACTGCATTACGTAATACCACAAATTTATGACCTACTAGAACAAGTTGTCTTTGCATATCTTCTGCAGGGCAACCTCCTCCTCAAACGCTGACCTTTAGGCTTATCCCATTATCCATTGTTTGTAACTTTAACATGTGTATTTGCTCTAGGATGATAAAGATGCCTTCTATGTTGCTGACCTCGGGGACATTGTAAAGAAGCACATGCGATGGCATAAAGCCCTTCCACGGGTGACCCCCTTCTATGCCGTAAAATGTAACGACAGCAAAGCTGTAGTGAAGACACTTGCTGTTCTTGGTGCAGGATTTGATTGTGCCAGTAAGGTAAGATCTTGACTGTGTTCTGATCTGTGGTGTTAGTATATATTCACCTTTACCAGCTGTGTTTGTATACAATTAAGCATAACCAAGCAGTGTCACTTTTGTTGTACTGATTAGTTTGATGAGCTGTCTAGGAACATGTTTCACAAGTGTAATCTATTATTTCTTCAGATGGAGATACAGCTGGTACAGAGCATTGGTGTACCTCCTGAGCGAATAATATATGCAAATCCCTGCAAACAAGTATCTCAAATCAAACATGCTGCCAGCAGTGGTGTACAGATGATGACATTTGATAGTGAAGTAGAACTAATGAAAGTTGCGAGAGCGCATCCAAAAGCCAAGTAAGTTATGCTAATTGTTTTATAATTCTTGCCTGTTTTCCAAGTGTTGGAAACATCTGCTGCTGTCTGAAACTTCTTCATTAGTTAGGATAGGCTGCAAAATTATGAGAAAATAAACCTACTTTTAGCCAGTGAAATCTAATCCTGCATAGCTTACTGGCACATAAGCAAGAGACAGACAGGAAAGCTTATCTGTTCAAGCTCATTCTCATTCTAAGGTCATACCTGCCTGATAATGATTTCATTCATACTGGAACTTAAACCCTCATTTTTTCCTATTTCTAGGCTAGTCTTACGCATTACAACTGATGACTCCAAAGCAGTTTGTCGTCTGAGTGTTAAATTTGGAGCTACACTTAAGACTAGCAGACTTCTTCTGGAGCGTGCAAAAGAGCTTGACCTTGCCATCATTGGGGTTAGGTGAGTTGATAATATCAAATATAGTCATATTAAGTAAGATATCTTTAAAGTATTTACCTGACAACAGAAATGCCTTTGCATATGGTGACATCATTCAGTTTTATATAAACTTTTTGATTAATTTACCAAATAACTTAATATTTTATATCTCTTTTTAGTTTCCACGTTGGAAGTGGATGTACAGACCCAGAGACCTTCGTTCAAGCCATTTCTGATGCCCGCTGTGTGTTTGATATGGGAGTAAGTCTAGTTATACTTTCTCTGCAACTACCACTCAACTCCTGTGACAAAACTGAATCAGGCTTTAAAACTGTTAGAGGGTTGAAATCCTCTAATTGCATATTGGAGTGTTTGAAGTCATTATGGCTTACTTTGACCAGTTCTGCAAAACTGGTCTACAGATATACTAAAATGCAGCAGTTCAAACTTAAGTGACTGTTACTTGAACACAATGAGTTAGCTGCGTTCCAGGTGTTGATAAAATGACTTTATCATTTTAGCTTAAAGTAATGTAAAGTAAGAACAGTTGACAGTGTTGCCTTTAATCTCATTTTAGGCTGAACTTGGCTTCAATATGTATCTGCTTGATATTGGTGGTGGCTTCCCTGGTTCCGAAGATGTTAAGCTTAAATTTGAAGAGGTACAGCTTTAAGAACTTCTTGGGTTGCAGAATTCTTTTGAATGTTGCTCTGGATTAAGCAAAATCTCATTGATTCTATTTGTATGCAGACACATTTGTAAGAAAATTTGCCTGCTTGGTTAGAAATTGAATTTAGAGGAAAAGTGGTTTAATCTGAAAACTGAGAAGTAGATGAACCCATTAGATACATAGCCAAATGACTGCATAAGCATGCAGAGATACCAAACTTGTAAGGCAGGTTTTAATTACAAGCTTGATTCTTACTGGTGTAGACTTTTTCCACTTGTGCTTCACACTATCTGGATTGGCAGTGCTCTCAAGTAGGGTAAAAGAGTTAGGCCTGAACCCATACTGTCCTAGTTTATTGCCATCAAGATGATGATCAGTGTCTGACCTAGTTTAGAAGTAGCTTTTGGATCTTTTTTTAAATTTTTAATAGAGTTCTTAGTCTGCTTTCACACAGAAATAGTTCTGCTTTCAGAATGAACAAGGTGGCTGAGTGTTAATAGGACTTCCACTTAGAGCAGCGTTATTGGAGCACCTGCCAGTCTACTCCAAGATGGTGTTAAGTGCTGTTACCTACTTACACAAGGAGATGGCAAATACGTTTCCACTGCTGATGTAGATTAATGTTGCCGCACTTGTGACACCCCTTAACGAAGGCTTCTGACACAGTATTGGCTTATGTGAAGCGTCAAGGGCAAATGTCATTGGGCTCCATGGCATAATGCAGTCATATTCTAGCTGGAGGCAGCTGAGTAATCACTGATAACTTCAGAACTTGGAAATAACTGTTGATGTAAGGAGCTGAATTTCAAAGGTGTTGACAAAGCCTGTATTTTCAAGATCCTGTGAGATGGCTTTCTAGGATGCAGTAAGCTGGGGGGATATTGCTTGATTAGCAGAACTAAAAGTGGGCTAGAAAATAAATTGAAGTATGGAGATTAATGCTGGTATGGGCCTAGAAGGAATTATTTCCTTTAGATTTAAAAAAGGACCTATTTAGCCACTTAGGTTTTTAAGCTGCAGGTTATGTCTGCTTTTGTTGCTTTGTCCAAACTTAATCCCAAACAAAACTTTGAACAGGAAGATAAAGCAACAGAGGTGTTAGGTATTCTAGTATGTTAATATGCGTTTTACCAGTATGTCATTGGGAGCATGAAAGTCTGACCATCTGAGACGTCTAAAATTGCACCTGAAGAACTGCTGAAGCACTAATACTGGCACCTGATTCTTCCCTAGATCACAAGTGTAATCAACCCAGCACTGGATAAATACTTCCCTTCTGATTCTGGAATAAATATTATTGCAGAGCCAGGAAGATACTATGTTGCATCAGCATTCACTCTGGCAGTCAACATCATTGCCAAAAAAATTGTATTAAAGGAGCAAACAGGTTCTGATGGTAGGTAGATCATCTAGACGTAGTCTCACTTCTAGACAACTGTATGTTTCTTTCCAAGCATTCTCTTACTGGTATCTCTATTTCTTCCAGATGAAGATGATGCAAATGACAAAACTCTTATGTACTATGTGAATGATGGAGTGTATGGATCGTTCAACTGCATCTTGTATGATCATGCACATGTCAAACCACTTCTGCAAAAGGTATGTTCGTTCAGAAGTATCACGTTACGAGTCAGGTATTGGGGATGTAGGAGAATCCTCATCACCACAGTCGCCTCTCAGTTCACTGCTCCCTCCATGTCACTAGAATTTTGCATTTGACTTAAAAAACATGCAGTGGAATTAATTCAAAGCTAGCGGTGGAGGAGAAGGGACCTGCAAAGCAGGTCTTCCTCCTTTTCCCTGCAAGGTGGAATTTTATACTTATAATGATACTATTCCCATAAGCTCTATTTTAATGGTCTAATTATACTCTCTCCTTCAGCGGCCTAAACCAGATGACAGCTGCTACTCCTGCAGCATATGGGGACCAACATGTGATGGCCTAGATCGTATTGTTGAGCGTTTTAACATGCCAGAGTTGCAAGTTGGTGACTGGATCCTGTTTGAGAACATGGGTGCCTACACTGTTGCAGCTGCATCTACTTTCAATGGATTCCAGAGGCCAACAATACACTATGTGATGTCAAGACCTGCATGGTTAGTAATTAAGTATTTTGATCAATCAGTGCCTTTGATACAGGTGATTGTAGTGTATAGTTCAGGTCAGCTGGCTGCCCCTGAAAAGGGGACAGAGTTTTGATGCTGTAGCTCTTGGGAAACCTCCTTGTGATGTGAAAGAAGGTGGTGCCTCTAAAGGGTTTTGCTGTGTGCATAGAACAATCTCTCTGATATACTCAATTCCAAGAGAGGTGCTTTTAAAAGGGTAGTGTCAGAAGTCTTGTCATTAGCCTGGGCTTCTGGCTGGTGTTTTTCACTGTTGCACAACATATAGAGTCATTACAGATTCTTTACAATTAGCTTCTGTGACTGCTAATTAGAGACCAGGCAGTCAATTCTAATAGTATACTGTCTTCAGGAATGTTAGCTTGCTAAGTCCTGACTACAGAAGACAGAAACACTGAACAGTGCTGCCTCTCAGTATGATTTGTCTGTTTGAGAGCTGTTCCTTGGTTTAGGTTGAGCTCTGGCTCATTGCTCAATGCAGAATGCTAGATCTCCATGGGAAGGTATTAAACAGGTAAGTAAAGAAAGCAGGACTATGTCTTGGTTATGAGAATACTGTGAAACTGCACCTTTAACGTTAAACTAGTTTAAAGTAACATGGGTGGTCTTCTGCGCAAGAGAGGTTAACATATTTGATCTTCTATAAAAGTGGGGTTTCTGTAATATGAAGCCCTTTCTCTCTATTTAGGTCTCCCTACTAAAATGACAGAGCATTTGGGCAGCAGTATTACCCTAAAGCATGATTAACTCTGCTATTGAGTTGCTTTCAAATTTACTGAAAATGCTTAAGTTCAAGGGAATTCCTATCATGGAATAGCTTCCATAAGAATCTATAGCTTCCTCTATTCTTTTACTAGGCTTCTCTCTGTAAGCAAAGCTTGTATTGTTCCTTTATTGTTCCTTTTATTCTTCCCATAGGACTCCAAACTTGTGTCTAATTGAACTAAAAATGGCTCTGCAGGGGAATAATAAGCTTTTTCACTACAGCACTGCATTTCTGTTAAAATAGAATAATCATTCTGAGACATACTGAGCTTACTGATGCAGACATAACCATCGTGTAAGGCTACAGCCCTCTTTCAGCCCTACATGGCCTCCTGCATTTTCTATTTTGATGTATCAATGAGGTTATGGTGCAGATCTTTCTAGTTCAGGCAAAAACTTTGAGTGTAATCTACATATATATAGGTATACATCCAAATTTGTACCTTGATAACTGTGAAAGCTAAGGGACAAAAATGCTACATATGGGTGATTAAAAGCTGGTAGCATATAGAGAGCTGTGGTGTAGCACAACTTCTTGCCTTGCTACAGTTAAATCCAAAACCTCAGTGAACTGAAGTTCTGAGATTGAGTACAATGTCTGACTGACTATAGAAGAATTTCCGTGGATCTCACTGATAACTCATTTAAATTCCTAGTCTGTCATCCATATTTTTACTTCACTGAAGTTACCCAGGAATGCGAGGGTGTGGGATAAGGGATAGTTAATGACATAAGTCTAAAATCCTGATCTACAGAGACATTAGATATGTTCAACCTATTGTACACAGATGTAGCTACAGTATATAGGTGCATCTTTGTAGATCTGGATCCTGCCCAGAAGTGAAAGCACCTTGGTACTGGCTGGGCTTTAGGGCACATACCAGTCACAAATGATCTGTGGAGACTCTGCTTTGATTTGGGGTTTTGGGTTTTTTTTGTTTGTTTTAACCTGGTGATATTCTCTGCATTGCAGATGAAGAGTAAAAAAAGTTCATTTCATGCTTCCTGGCAGTAAAGAAGTACTTTGCTTAGCTTCTTTTGAGCACCTTGTAGTGAAACACTTTTTGACTGTTGCTTTTCTTTTTTTCTGTTTTTCTAGGCAACTAATGCAGCAGATCAAGGAGCGAGGGTTCCTAGCTGAAGTAGAGGAGCAGGATGTTGCTAGTCTGCCTCTCTCTTGTGCCTGGGAAAGTGGAATTGAATATCCAGCAACTTGTGCTTCAGCTAGTATTAATGTATAGATAATATTTAGTGATTCACTGCAAGGTTAGTAATTGAATTTAGGGCATTTGGGGGACCATTAACTTAATTCTTGCTAGAATTTTTAAGTGTTTTGGTTTGGTTTGTTTTTTTTTAAAGCTTAGGTTTGGCATAAATGCAACAAAAATGACTAGGAGATGGGTCACAATTATCTGTGTTCCTATGGAAACTATTTGAATATTGTTTTATATGGATTTTTATTCACTTTTCATGTATGCTACTAAAGATTGACCCTCAACTGTCAAACAAGTATTTGTAGCTTGTGGATGGCAGAATGGGCTAAGCTTAGTGTTTTGTGACCTACCAGTTTTAAAATAAAGTATATTGAAATAACTGGTTCTGTGTTTGGTTCATCTGTAGCAAATTAAGTGGTCATGGATGGATCTTATAGTATATATGAAGACAGACCAGGTGCTGCAAGCCTAGAGCTTATTAATAATCAAATAATACAATTGCTGTCTCTTCCCTTACCCTCCCAACTTGCTGAAGTGAAGGAACCCCTTTACGGGTAGGGAAACTGCCATGTCCTTTTTTTAATACGTGATTAGAAAAATCTTGAGTATTAACAAGTCAAATACTGTGTGAATTCTTGTGGAATTACACTTTCTTTTACTGTTGAACACGTGTTATGTAACTGTAAGCCCAAGTTCAATGCAGAGCTGTTTATTGATGTTACTCTATAGCTGCTGTGGTCAGCACCAATGGCTCTTGATTAATGAGAGACTAGGGCACAGGCTGTGTGGCTGCTACTGACAAGCTGCTTATTATGTGTGCAAGGATTGAAATGTTATGGGAAAACTTCAGAAGCTCAAACTGTGTGGCTGACTAGTAGGTGATGGCTACTCTGAAACTTGTGGCCTAGGGTCTTAGCACAAAATGGATAGAACAGGGCTCAACATCCTTTGTGCATGCAATGCAATCAGAAGCTCTTATTTTATGTCATGAAAATACATGCTACCCTGTTTAACTTCTGACTTCAGATTAAATATGATAAATCACACGAAGTGGTAGATACTAGGAGTTAATACAGGGTGTGTTGGTGGTAAAATGAGTTAGTCTGCTTAATAGAATAGAGCATTCTGACTTCTTAACCTGGTGCTAATTTTCTGCCGCTTGTTGCACAAAAGATGCAAAATGTTCCTGGCAAACTAATTGGTCACAGATCTAAACCTGTTCCATTTGCCAGAAAGTCCTGGACTGCAGCATCCCTTAGCAAATGCCTGAGGAAAACCGTAACATGTCCAGTAAGTAAAGCTTAGGGTGTGTGTGTTAAGCTTAATGTGTGTGTTAAAATGTAAAAAAGTGCCCAAAGGGTAGCATCGCTGAAAGAAAATAGGGCTCTAGCAAAATGAGAAATAAAGCTGGTTTTTTACGTGCAGCTGTGAAAGATTTTGTCTTTTCAGCTGAGACTACACTCTTTATTAGCTGAACTAGTAGGGTAAACAGAAGCATCAGTAACTCGTTCCTGATTCTCTTGAAGCATCCTGTGTGATTAATTTTATTTCTTTATTTGCTTTACACCTAGCTTTAAGATTGTGATTGAAATAACACCTTTATTCTCCTACAATGCAGCGGCCAGCTGTTTGGCTACTGAACTACACTGATCCAGACTTCAGTACATACACGCAGAGGAGCAATAGCCTTAATCTCAAAGACCTACATCCAAACCAGGAGTATTCTTAGCTTCTACAAATTCAGGTGGAAACTTGGTGACTCTTGTTGTGGAAGCAAAAGGAATGGATGGTAACCAAATGTTAACAATATAACAATTTCACATCTGAACTTTGCCCTGTGAGAATTAAAAGTGTCTGAACTGTGGGAAAGAACCCAACTGGTACACAGAAAAAGTAGTCTTGGAAAACCTGCTATTGACTAAAGCAGACGTAGCTACTTTTTAAATCTGTGTGTTTAAAGTCTGACGATGGTTAAGCCAGCAGAGCGTCTTGCATTAGTAAGACCATACCTGATATCTGCAGTAGCAACTGCTGCTGGAGCCTGCGCTCTTGCCCTGAAGGGCCAGTGGCACAGTCTAGCTTCTTCCACTTACAGCTAGTAAAGAGAGTCTCCAACAGATAGTTTGAAGGCGATCACTTGTGGAAGCTAAGTAGTAAGCTTCCCTGAAAGGAAGGTGGCAAGCTGCCAGTTAGTTTCTTGATCTGCATTTAACTTGATTGTTTTAGCTATTTCACTGGGTGTTGTCTCAAAAAAACCCCAACCAAACAACAAAAAACAACCTGTTTATTTCTCTCTTCTGGAGGCCAGGACAGTGGCAGCATGGTAATAAGCATTTTGGTTAACTTGGGATGCTCCCCAAAAGAAATGTAGCCAACTTCAGTTCTTTACCACCTTCTTCCATGGCACATGTGCTGTAGCCTCAGCTCGTGTGGTGTGAGCCATGTCTTACGAGAGTAACAAGTGCTTAAGAACTGCTGATCTTCTTGAGCATCTTCTGTAAACAACAGGGTTTGTTAGCAGACTTGTAGTCCTTGCAGGAGTAATAAATATTTAGAGTAATAGTGTTGTGTTTTTAAGCAAACACAAGTTTCTCATTATGCTGAGTAGGTATTCTGGGCTTTGGGACACTTGAGTGTAGTTCTTCATGTCACAGCTACCTTGCTTCTGGCTTCCATAGTATCTTAGTGGTTCATTTCTGCTCTTTAAATTTATTTTAAAATACCCCAAGTGACAGGAATGGTCATATGGTGATTGTGGGGATTACCTGTTCTTCAAGCTAAGGAAAATGTTTCCTGAACCACCAGATAGGATGGCAAAGATGTAACAAAATCAGCTATGACCTGTGGTTTAGTTTGACCTCCCTTCCCTAAGTCTTACTGTGTTTTACCAAGCTCATTGATCAAATCCAGTTGTTCTGACTGCATATCTTAATTATTCCTCTCAGAAGCAAGCCTGCCTGACAGGGGAGGAGCTGCATGCCAGAGAAATTGAGATCAGCATAATCTGTCTTCTATAATTAGCTCAAATATCAAAGTTGGAGCCAAGAATAGCCTGTACCTTCCAGCTTGCTTCTTGCTAACTGCTCTGTGCAGTGCTGCGTGTCTCACTGGGCTTTGCTGGCCCATTTGCAGGAACTGGCATTCCTTCTACTGTCCCCAGGGGTCACTCCTCTCACTGGCACGGGTGATGGTGGCAGTGGTTCTCTTGGGATCACTCTTGGAAAGAGTATTACGTGAGGCAAATACCAAGACCTCTCGCCCAGCTGAGGATGACTTCTAATCACCCTGTTCCTTTTCCTTGAGTGGTGAAGCTGCTGGAGGTCTATGATGAGTCCCCTTGTGCCCACACATGGCCTGTGCTGGTGTCCATCTGACATCCTTCAGTGCAAACTTAGCTTTGTATACCAAAAAAGTGGAGAAACACTGGTCCTCTGAAATTGCATCAGATGGAAAATCTAAGGTGGGAACGTGTTAGTGAGAGTCTGGAGAATACTGAAAGGGGCACAGAGGAGAGGGAGATTCCGATGGCAAAGTGTGCTCTGGGACAAACTGACCTTGCACTGCTGCATGAGCACTTAAGTCACAATTTAATTTTTAAGCTGCTGACTTGGAGGCTACAAGACAAGCCTTGCAAATAAACTGCACAAATGCCCTTAAAGAGGCAAGCCTGCCACCAACTTTGGGCCAGCAGACTTACCCGGCGATGGGAGCACAGCTGAGCAGGGATCCCGCAGCTCCACCTACAGGATCAAGGAACAAACTCGGAGCTAAAGGCAGAACTCTTCACTGCCCTCAGCCCCAGCAAGGACTGTCATTTAAACTTACCTTTTTCAGCTAAACACAGCACCAGTTCGCAATAAATCTAAAATGGAAAGCTTTCTTTCCAGATCAAAATGAACTTTCTTCCACAAAAGAAAAAAAAAATATCCACAAGGATTTCAAGAAGAGCTTAGACAAATATATCATTTGTCAAAAAGTGAAAGGTCATCAGCCACTGCAATATTAATTACAATTTTTAATTTTCTTTTGAAATAAGCACTGATCAATACTGAAAGAAATGAGAGTAATCTGATTTAAAGACATGTCCCTAGCTTTGATGTGGAGCCCCTGGTTTTCTTCCCAGTCTGAAGGCAGTTGGTATCTCAGTGACTATGGACTGATTCCATTCCCACCAAACCATTCCCACCAAACACTAAACCATGTCCCTCAGGACCTCGTCTACTCCTGCCTTAAACATCCCCAGGGAAGGCGAATCAACCACCTCCCTGGGCAGCATATTCCAATGC